>BPLR01007829.1:0-71467 GCA_021605095.1 Caerostris extrusa
ATTGCTAAAATTTGAACTAATCCAGTATTAAATAGAATAAAGTATCAATAGAATTGAATAGAATTATCGATAATAATATAATAAAAAAAAAAAAAAATTCCTGTAATGGAAGTTGAAAACGTTTTTGAAGAATCGAAAAAGTTATAATAAATAACACGTTCTAAAATTAGAACAAGTCACGTGATTAACCGAGATGTGGTTAATTGCATCATTCTGAACTTGTTTAAGCGTCCAAAGATGGAGATTGACTTCCGTTGTGAGCTTAACTGCGCATCGTAAAAAAAAATATCGAATTTCCTGTATGCTGGAGAAAAAGACTGGAGCAGAAAAATAAAGAAAATTCCGACCAGTAAATTATGAAATCAATTTGCGGAATTCGGATCTATTTTGTTGAAGAAAAGTGCGACTCATTTGAGAGTCGTCGATAAAAACAGTCTGCTTTCAATGCCGGGCAAACGATTTTCCAGGGAATCAACCGACTGGGTGGAAAAGAGCGTCTATTTTTAGAAACATTATTTTTTTCTCCTTTTTTTAGATAAATCTGTTAATCAAAAGAACTTTTTTTTTTAATGGGAATATAAATTGAATTAAAATTTTATTTTAAAACTTAAGTTTATTCATTCATACCTTCTAAATTGGAAGGTTTTAAGATTCTCATTTTGTATTAGAATAAAAAAATTTTTGACTAAAATTTTGTAAGGACATTGCATTGCATTGTGAAACATTGCATCTATTAACTGCCTGGTTTAAAAAATAAATAAATAAAATAAAATTTAAAAAAAACTACATCCATGCCTAACTTAAAATCATGATATTCCCCTATAATACATAAAATGGACCTTTACAACTTTCAAAATAAAAGGTTCCTTTACAACAATTTAATTTCTTTTAAATTTCATTACCATATTTATTTTCACATGAAATTAATTTATAAAGTCTTATTAGCTTAAAAAATTAAATTATTTTGAAAAATTTATCTTCAACAAGTAACCAAACTTTAGAAATCTAGTTGATATTTACAAGTTCAGGCAATTTAATTTGAAGATATTTTGCAACTGAAATTACAAATATTGTTAATAAATATAATTGCAAATGTGTTAATCTGCATTAAAATAATTTTGAGAAAGTAAGACTATTTAAATAATTTTAAAACTAATTGATATGAAATATATTTATAAAATTACTTCAGCTGTTTAATAAGTAAACCAAGGCTAGTTAACAATATTAATGCATTAATTTTTATTATTACTTTTTTAATGTATTGATTAATTATAGATCAACATTCTCTAGCATAACTAACATTTGAAAAACTAATCGAAGAAGTTACATTAAAAGTCAAATTTCATATCATTACAAGCAAGGAAATGAATATTACAATTTAAAATAAAATATAATAAATATAAAAATACAAATTGTAGAAGAAAAATAGTTCATTTCAATAAGTTCTTTCCTTCAAAAATAAAAAAGCATTCTCAATTAAAATCTAGCATTAACAATTAGCATTCTCAACATCTAGCATTAACAAAAAATTAGCATTCTCAACATCTAACATTAATAATTAGCATTCCCAACATCTAACATTAATAATTAGCATTTTCAATATCTAGCATTAACAAATAGCATTCTCAACATCAAGAATTTTTTACAGCTAATAATTTTAATTCATTTAATTTTTAAAACTCAGTTGGCTCCAAAATTTTTTTTAAGAACTTACAAGCATAAGTATAATATACAACATGTAAAAAAAAAAAACAGCATATAAGACTATTAAATTACATTAGCACCTATGAGCAAATTTAATAAATAGCATGTGAAAAAAGAGAAACACTATCAGGTGAAAAGATCATATTTCACTGCTTTCTGATAATACTGCCAAACATATGTCATGTGCAAAAGTGCAATATTTCATTTCAGAAAAAAAAAAAAGAACTTGATGGTTCTGTCAAAATAAGATCATTAACCAACACATTTGTCATTATAGGATAATACCATTGATGACAACAAATGATTGAAAGAAGAAATAGACAAAGCAAATAGAAGACTAAGATAGAATGTGGCAGAATAAATGAATTGTCAGAAAAGAAACAAACCAATACAAAATGTTAAAAGATATTGATAAAAATCGTGGTTTAGTAGACATAAAAATAAAAATTTGATGCCAACTATTTAAAAAAGGAAATAATTGATTTAATAATAATTTTAAATTTAACAGCGAAAAAATATTTTTACTAATATATTAATATTTAATTACCAGAACAAAATAAAAAGATTTTTAGCGATAAAGTTCGATAAAACCTTAATTATACTATTCCTCTTCTCTACAGCAAAAAAAAACATATATATAATTAAATTTTAGAATTACTAACTTAAAATAAAAAAATGTGCATCAAAAACTTAATTTTTAATTATAAAACAATACAATTACACATAAAAATTTGAAATATACACTATTTGAAAATTTCAACGGTAAATTTTTTTAACAACTTAATCATTTTAAAAGCAATATTATATTTCATAACTTTAAACTTTAAGAAAATCAAAATATTAACTTGCCTAATTAAGTATTAATATCTTGTTAAATACTGATAGTGAAATCTTTTATGCTTATTTCTCAAAATTAAATTTAATGAAAAATTATACACAATTTTCTATTAGACAAAAATCAATGCAAAGATTTAAGCAGTGAAATTAATAAAGGGGCAGATATAAACTAAATTATCAGATGCTAATTTTCTTTATTTTAAAACAAAAATGAGAGAAAAAAATTAGAATATGCGTTACATTACAAGGCATAAATTTTAAAACATCAAAAATATGCAATGCCTTTTAAAAAAACAAATTTTAAAAATAACTTAATACAAATAAATTTTCAACATATAAAAATTGCTTTATTTTCTATAATAGATATAATCATAAAATGGAAATTGTAATCAACAGTATATTTTTTATTTTGCATAGACCAAAAGACAATTAGAATTATAGCTCAATTCTAAAAGACAGTAGACAATATAACAGAGTAAATTTAATATAACAGAATAAACTGAGCAATAATAAAAATCAAAAATAACTACTGATAAACTGGGCATGAATTAATTACTATGCTCTTAGTCTCAAAATATAAACAAATCGAAATCTAGTCGATTGGCGTAGAAGGAAAAAAAAATCAAATTACAGAATAAAACCGATTTTGAACACTAACTTAAATTGAGAGTAAAAATTCAAAACAAAAAAATATATACCGGTAACGATTAAAGCCATAAATTAAAAAAAAAAAAATTAATTAAATGCGAATTTATCGGAAATAACACGGAGTTGACAAGAATACGAGTCACGTGACTAAGCAAAACAACAAGTGCATTGACATGCACAAACATGATGCATTTGCCACAAGTCAATGTTTAGACTTTCTAATAGATAATTTAAAATAATTTGACATGTAAAAAAAAACATGCTCGTAAATAAAAAGGCATGATGTAATATTATTTCCCATAACAAACATGGAAAAGCAAATTTAGGCAAAAACGTGGTTTTTAACAGAAAGTAAATATGTTCCATAAATCGTAATAGATTTCATCTGGATTTAGGTTTAAAAACATATCGGCATAAAATCGACAAATGCAATAGAAAACTAGCTTACCTTGAATGGATCTAAAAACAAAAATAAACAGCAAAAATCAACAGCCGAACTTCGGAAATATTCGCACAAAATCGTCTTACACCTTGCCTGATAGAGAATCACTGAGCTTATGATGCTTGACAGAGTAGGACATACAACTTTTCCTCAGACATTCGAACAGCGCGACCAAAACAAAAGGTTGCTACAAAAATACCAGTATACGCCAAAGAAGGTTTAAATTTCGCCAAATATAGCTGGCGATGGCTTCATAAAATACAAATAATGTTTTTCTTCATTTTAGGTGCTTTTTTTTTTTATTTATTAATATTATGCAATATATTTATATAGCATTTTACCATTGCAAATAGATTATATTTTATCAGAATATACTATGAATATTGCAAGAAACTCAATTATCAATTGCAATGGGTTAGCAAGTTTAGACTGATAACTCGCCAAAAGAGGTACTCCTTAAGGTTTTGACTTTTCCTGACGTCATAGGCTTGTTCGCGGGAAAAGAATCCAATGAGATTTGAGGAGAAGCTACAGGTTCTAATGCGGTGATTGGACAGAAGTCGCACGATGAACACGTGGCGCCACTTTTTCTCCTTTTTTGTTCTTGGCGACTTTTTTTTTTTTTTTATCCATCACCTCGGCAGTAGCACACGAGATGAGAGTTGTGCCTGAAAGTGAGCACGCCCGTTTCATGCCAATGCCCCGCAAAACAAAACGCTGGCGAATACAGTTCATGAGATTTTTTTTTTTTTCTTTTTCCTTTCTTTCAGAGGAGTGTTTATTTTCTCTTTTCGTTCATTGATTACGAACAAAAAAAAAAAAATAAGGCTTTGTTTTTCTTTTTACATCTTCACGAAACTGATGTACATTTATTATAGTCGTAATTTTGGTGTTTATTACTTATCAAACAAATGGAAGGAGTTTGATAGAATGAACACGTAAAATTGGCGTTCAATATATTGTTTGGCGCCAAAATTAAAGTGATAGTTTTCGAATATATACGAGTGAATCAGCAATTGGCAAACTTTTGTTTTTATAAATTCCAATATTTCTTTAGCAATATTGGGATTATACGAACATATAAAAATAATAATTAATAAATAAAAATTCTAGTGATAGAAAAATAAAAATTTATCAATTACACAAATTCTAAAAAGAATAAAAATATATATATAATATTTTACAAATTATACACAGTTTTTTTTTTTTTTTTTTTTAATTCAAAACTAGTTTTACTATTCAATTATTCATTTTCAATAATAAATTATGCATTTTCAATTATTATGTTAGCAATTTTTTTCTCTAAAAATATATTGCAAAGGTTTTTTATACATTAGTTATGAATGTTATTTTATCTACTCAAGGTTTAGATAGATTGTAGACTGGGAAAAAAAATTAAGTAACAAAAATTTATAAATGATGATTAAAAAAAAAAAGGTAAATACTTGAGTAAGAATATGATTACTGTAGAAAATTTTTAGTATTTGAAAGGAATAAATCAAATACTAATTAAAATAGATTTTTTAAAGCATGAAATATTTCATTTTATTTATTCTTTATATACACAATCATCCAATCTTTCTAGTAATTGGGTTATTATGAATTAACATTTAATTTTATACAATAAACAAATGCTGGTTTAAAAATATAACGCTTGCAAACTAAAATAATTAAGGTCAAAGTTCTTTTTTAATTATTTTTTATTTTCTATGCAATCTATAAAAAAGCAATCAAAAAGAAATTTCTCAAAATAAAATCAAGGTTAAAAAGAAGCTGGGTTTATTTTTCTTCGTATTAAAGCGATGTCATCGTTTTATTAGTCGTTTTGTATACATTCAGTGTATATCAACATTTTCGTCATTAAAGACTTTTTGCTTACATTCAGAAATGGTATACATTATTTACATCACAAGGATTGTAAATATTCGATTTTTTTGCTTTCGTTTTGTGCTCAAGAAGTCATAGTGAAATGTATGCAATAAAATAAAAGTACATTGAAGGGTTTGGTTCACCAATCTTTTGTAATTTGCAAATAAAATAATGGAATAATTGAAACTGATCAGACAAATAATGGTATTTAATAAATGAATGTGGCTGCATCATCATATTTGATTTTTTTTTTTTTTTTTTTTAATTTGTCAAGAACGAATAACAATTTGAACGAATCGAATTTGAACTAATGATATACATTTCAATCGGATTGTCCAGTATTTGATCCATCAGTGCATATGTGCATTTATATCACTTACATTTCCTACTGATACATAAAACAAAATTGCAACAATAATGCATGTATACATATTGTGTATACAAATGTATTAATGTTTGCACTTATTTATTACTAATCTTTCAATTGAAATGAATAAAATATATTTTAACCTAAATGTTCAGTATTTTCTCCACCAGCGTAAATGTGCATTTATTTTACTTACATTTGCTACTGATACATAAAAATTTCAACATTATTGCATGTGTACATATTGTGTATACAAATGAGTTTTAATGCTTGCATTTATTAATTACCAATATTTGCAAGATAAATTTTTATTATTGCATTATTTTATTAGCAAATAAATCGATGCAATGTAAACAATTAATTCATTGCTAATTACTTGGGATATTTATATTTTGCAATATTATGTTATATATGCAAATATTTTTCAATATTCATGTTTGCATGAATTTTTTTTATTTGCATTAATTTATAAAAAGAAAATTTGCATAATTATTACATGCATATTTTTTATGTATTTTGGGTTTTTTTAATTTGCAAATAATTTGGATTCAGTTATACTTATTTTACTACTGGTATATATTAACATTTACATTATTAATACATATATAGGCTTAATTAATAAAAAACACCAACAGTTTAATTCAATATCATGAATACAAAAATAATATTTTCTAAAATCCTTTACTGCATGCAAAAAGAATTGTAAAAAATAAAAAATGACTAATTAATTAATGGTTTTGTTAATGCAAAGTGAGTTCTAAATAAAGCTAATAACTTTTAAATTTTATTTATTTCTTTAAAAGTATGCATATTGTTAAAATGATACGATATTCTTTTCATTTGAATAGTATAGTTGTTGAACTGATATTTGCCAGAACTAAGTTGATACTTTCTTAGAAATACAAAACCAGCCGGGGAGTTGAAGGTCATTCAAAGGTCAAAGACGTCTTAACCCATAAAAACACGTGATAACACGTGTTTTTTGGTGTGAGACGCTCCATTAAGAAAAGATCACAAATATTTAAATTAACAATTATAAATGTAAAAAAAAATAATGCTATGTATATATTCTGAAAAAACTGAATTGATAAAGACTAAAAAAATTAAAATTAAGTAGTAATAATAATTTATGTAATGTCAGAAAATTTATTTATAAGTCGTTTTTCTCAAAATTAACTTTTTTTCGCCTTAAATTAAAAAAATTTAATTTTTGTTAATTATTTTGCTAGAAATCCATACATATTTATAAAAAAAAAAAATAATAATAATAACTTTTTCACATTGAATTTTTTTCTTTTCAAAGGAGTGTATAGTATTTTTAATTTGAAATTCGATTTCAAATTTTGCAGTATTACTACTTACGAAAAAAAAAAAAAATCAAACAATGTAAAAAATCTCGAAATTTATTTTAATGTTGGCATAACTATTTGTGATTTACAATTGTGATATGAATTACAGTTTTTGTATGATGTGAATTACAATTTTTGTTTATCCCTTTAATTTTTCTTATTTTTTTATTACTTATGTATCTTATGTTATTTTAATGATAGAAAAGGAAATATTTTAGTATTATTTAAGAATATTACTAATATATTATATATATATATATATATATATATATATATATATATATATATATATATTAATTAAATGTCTTAAAAATATTTTTATCATAAAGCATAAATCTTGAATTTTTAAATTGAATATTTCATACACATATATCATTAATTTCTGCAATCAAGATATAATTAGATAACTAAGTTTTAATATCTTGTCGGCACGACGTAACAAGAGAAAATAAAGAAATAAAGATACTACAAAAATCCAGTCGTTATTTTTAATAACTTTGTGTATTATTCTTTTCATTTAAAATATTATTTAATAATTGCTTGTGATCTTTAAAGGCGAATTCTAAAAATACACAAAACAATATAAACAACAGCTGACAGGTGCTACTCTTATTATTCGCCGTTTCTGTTACCAAACTTTAAATCTCATACAGCGCCATCTACGGAGCGTTTGCCTAACTATTTCTGATAAGGGATATGAGGATATGATTTTTCTTTTTATCTACGTCGAATATTATCTTAAATCACTGTAATAAAAAATACATTTCAAAAATGTTTGGTTGTAATGCAAAATAAATTGAAAAATCTTAGCCTTATTACTTGCCAAAACTATTCGTAGTGATATAATTATCATATTCTTTAAAATAAATAAATTCAAAAAAAAATTCTTTCTCTTTATAAGGTGCAAATTTAAATTGTTATAACTATAATTAATTTTACACACGACTATTAATATATACGTTAATATGATTGTAATTATTTTTTTTTTTAATATTTCCTAAATAGATTTTTATGTTTAAATAGGAATTTTGTTAAGTTAATTTGTCCAATAGATGTTTATAACATATAATCTCTTAACAAAAAGTTTTACATGAAATAAATATTTTCTTTCATTTTCACTTTGCTTTGATATGTCTTTTCGCACTAGAACAGTAGCAAATTCAGCGTTGTCTAATGTGCGCAATAATAGAGCGAGGTTAAGCTGTTACTGCACCCAGATTTTGCCAAAAAATCTTTTGAACGAATTCTTTTGAGAATTGCATCTGGGAGAGGGAATTGCTTTTGTCTTCGTACCGCATCAAACCGAGCGGAAGGACTTTCCGGCCTATGAGTTTAACGTGTCCATACTCGGCATAGATACATTTATTACAACTAGATTTGCAAATTTCATGAGTTTGTTTCTTATTTAATTCATTTGTTTTTTACTGCAGATATTTATTGCATCCTTTTTGCAATCCCTAATCATTTAAAATGTATTGAAGTGGTTTATCACTTAGAGGTATTATGTAATTTGAAACTGCGAATATACATTAAATAGAATGTCTACAATATAAGTTAATAGAATATAATACACAGTAAATAGAATATTTACAATATATATCAATAGAATATTTACAATATATATCAATAGAATATTTACAATATATATTGTTAGAATATTTACAATATACATTAATTGAATATCTACAATATACTTTAAATAGAATATCTGCAATATGCATTAAATAAAATATCTGAAATATATATTAAATAGAACATCTACAACATGCATTAAATAAAATATCTACAATATACATTAAATAGAACATCTACAACATGCATTAAATAAAATATCTACAATATACATTAAATAGAACATCTACAATATACATTAAATAGAATATCTACAATATACACATTAATACACATTAATAGAATAGCTATAATATTTGCTATTCAAATTTTAATTTTTGCTATGTTTTTCATTATGTGTTTTCATATTTTCCGAAAATTTAATTTAATATAGATGTTATTTTATATTGCAGTTGTAAATTATTTTTTATGTTTATTATATATATTTCGAAAAGGATTTTTGGTGGAGAATATGATAAATAAATTTGATGCACATATATTATTCAATATTTACCAAAGAAACGCACGTCATATATTTCTCAGTATTCTCTAAGCAATAAATTACTTTTTCATTATCTTTTTACATTTAACTTTGCAACACATTTTGTCTGGGATATGATTGTCCGAAACGAAAATCATAATCTAATATTGGGTTTTGGTTAAATTACTCATCTAAATATAAATTTAAAAACCGAAATATTATTTTGATTTTTCATTTATTTATTTATTTAGCCCCAGAAAATAACTTTGTTTAAATCTCTTAAATAAACATGCAATTATCACTTAGCGTGGGCTAGAATTGATATACGAGTATATACAATAGATAAAAGTAGAAAGCATTATAGATGGATAATCTGTCACATCAATATGTCCTGTAAATATAAAAGTGAAGACGAAATTTTAAAAAAAAAAAAAAAATACAATCATTAATTAATGTGTATATCTCTGTATTATTGAAAATGCATCTTTTATATTTATCTTTTTGTGCAAAAAAACTACATTCCAAGAACATCTGATCATTTGAAATCCATGAAAATACTTAAAACATGAAATTCCATGAATTGTAACACCTTCAATCTCCGCCCTTTTCTTTTGTCCCTTCTGGTCTACGTGCAGTGTCGCCCTTCAAATGACCTTCATTTCAAGGTCAACAGTTGATGGTCAACTCTACGAACCAAACTGTCCATCAATCTTTTAGGCCTTATTTTATTTTTATTATATTACACGGCTCTAATTTCAATTATTTAATATATATATATATATATATATATATATATATATATATATATATATATATATATATATATATATATATATATATATATATATATATATCAATAATATATATATATATAAATTGATTATATTATTCGATTGTTTAAAATATGTTGAGATATTCAATTTTATAGTACAAAAATCTAATAGCATCTATAATATAATTTATAAATATTGTTATACATATATATATATATATATATATATATATATATATATATATATATATATATATATACACACACATATATATATATATATATATATATATATACACACACATATATATATATATATATACATATATATATATGTATATATTTATCATCTAGATCAGGGGGTGGCCAACCCGCTGCTCGCCTTGAATAATTTTCCGGCCCGTGAGATTTATCACACTTTTACACAATATATTTATATTTTATAATGGCCAAAGTAGTGAAAACCAAAGTATGAAAAAAATACGTTATGTGTGCGTCCATATGTTCAAAAATTACCTGTCGAGATAATGAGAAAAAAAAATTAACTTTGATTTTTAAAATAAAATTTTTGCGAATATATATATTGCTTGTTTCATTGATGAGTTTACAATTATGAGTTTTCAGAATGATTAAATTATATTCTGCGAACTCATGTACGCGCATCTTGAAGCATCTAATAAAACAGATTCTATGTTTCACTTTAAGTGATCTGAATGACGCAGTGACCAATCCTAGATATGCATAGCTGATTGTGGATAGTAGAGCAAACCAGACTCTTAGTTGAAGTTGTAGCGCTTTTGGTTCAACTTACACCTGTGAATCGGGGTTTTTTTTTCCCGAAAACGAAATTGACCCAACACAAAACAAGCTCAAACATAATGGACGCTAACCTGCCACACCCATTACGATGTGTAAATACCCAAATTGAGATCGATTTGCAAAAGTTAAGTGAGAGAGTGGAGAAAAATATCGCACCAGTAAAATAAATATCTTTTGATAATTGAATTTTTTACATTTCATTTTTAGTGTTATATATTCCTTTACAATGTGCGTTTAATATCATTATTATTATATTATCTATGTTTACATGTAAGAATAATAGTAAACACAAAAATAATAACTCGTTATGTTTCAATTTTTCACTTCCAAAAAAATGTATACAATGGATCCAAAACTAATAGGGGGATATATAATTTTATATGCGGCGTTCGCCAAAAATGAAACCCATATCTTTCCACAACCACCGTATTCCCACCTTGCGACTTCTGGTTATTCCCTGGTCTGGTTTTATTTAATAAAATTATAAAATGAAAAATATCAAAAATGTAGATGTTGTTGAAATCAGTTGCATGTAATAACCCAGAATGAGCAAAGGTCAAATTAGGAGAAAAAAATAGCTGAGGAGAAAAGCGAGCTTTTATTCATCTAGGCAGTTGTAAGGAATTAATTTAAAATATTTAGAACAGTGCGAGGTTTTGCTATGTTTGCGGGAAGAAATATCATAATCGTAATTTTGTAGGATATTTAAAACGGGGTTATTGATGTTTCGCATATCATTATAGAATTTAGTAGAAATTTTGTGAACAAATTGTCTTAAACTTGGAATCGAGAGAGCGCGTCTAATATCGTCATTACGAAAATACCAGGGTGAATTCGTTAACATTCTGAGAGTTTTGTTCTCTAGCCTTTGAATAATTTCAAAATTTGTACGTGCGACAGAACCCCAAAGCTGGGCTTGCATAAGCTAATTATTTTTTTTTTTTTAACCTCATAAAATTTAACAAAACTGAATGTTTCATTTTATGTAAGTTGGCAACACCAAATATCTGCTATTTTACTGTAATTGTTTGTAAATCTTTTCAAATAAACAACTGTAAACAATCAGAATTGATCTAGTCAATCTCAGATTCTTAAAATTCTTTTATCTGTAGTATTTAAACAGTATTTGGATAAATTGAGATAAAGCAGCATCAGCAGTATACATCCCAAAGTACCAAGTCAAGTCATGTCAAATCAGATTCATATTTCCAATACTCTAAAAACATCCCATTTGTCGTTAGCGACTTATTTATATTTTATGACTTATGAAAAAACTGCATTAACATCCAGTGTCATCCACTACAAGTTCAAAAAATGTATTTGAACTTGAGTGGATGAATAAAAGTATTTTATGAACGATTGAAAATTTGAACAAGATATATATATATATATAGGGAGAGTGTGAACTAATAGTAGGAATTGAAGAATAAGTATTCAAAATAATTTTTTCTTTTACAATTTCCAAAACGATAACTTACACTTTTCCCTTTTCTTATTATTATTATTATTATTATTATTATTATTTTAGCTGATAAAATTTAACAAAACCGAATGTCTTATTTTATGATAATTGGCAACGCCAGATATCTGCTATTTTACTGTAATTGTTTGTAAATCTATTCAAATAAACAACCGTAAACAATCAGAATTGATCTAGTCAATCTCAGATTCATAAAAACTCTTTTATCTGTAGCATTTTAACAGCATTTGGATAAATTGTGATAAAGCAGTACCAGCGAGCATACTACTGTGCCCAAAAAGTAAGATCAGTTTTTTTTTTTTTTTTTTCAAAAACTCTTTATTTATTCCTCCAAATTTATTTCATCCCCTTCAAAGTAATCCCCTCCGGACACAATGCACTTGTGCCAACTGTTTTTCAAACATCAATGCATGCTAAAAAGTCATCGGAAGGATGGCCTACAAAGCGTGAGGCGATTCATGTTGAATTTCTTCAATCGACTCAAAACGGTGTGTCCGGAGTGGTCTTTTGAGTTTAGGGAATAGCCAGAAGACGCACGGTGTGAATACGGTGGTTGTGGAACGATCTGGGTTTCATTTTTGCCGAAAAATCACGAAAATCAATGCAGTGTGAGCTGGCGCATCCAGTGTTTTCTGTACCAATCGAGATTTGACGCGTTTGAGCCCCAAAATGGAATTGACCGATCCTTTTGAAATTCCAACATCATCAGCAAGGTCTCTAATTGTAAATCGACGGTTTGCAAGCCTCAAATCTTTACTTTTTTGGACGTGAGCTTCGTCGGTTCAGGGTCGACCAGAGGGCTCTTCGACTTCAACGCGTTCTCTGCCTTCTTTGAAATATTTATACCACTTCTAAACATTTCTTTCCAATATAGGAATGCTTACCGATTGCCTTCTGCAACATCCTATACGTTTCTGCAAACAAAATGCAATGCAAGTTCTTTGCTCAATGAATTGAGACATTTCAAATCGGAATCAATTGTAGCGTCTCCCAAAGCCACACCTAACTCAAACAATAATGAATATTTTGACACAGATGTCAAGGACAGTGCCAGCAACCTAAAATAAAAAAAAAATTTGAAATTTGATATGCCCTGGGAATTTTAAATTGAAAATGGGTCTTACTTTTGGACACAGTAGTGCATCTCAAAGCACCTAGTCAAATCAGATTCATATTTTTCATACTCTAAAAACATACACTTTGTTATTGACTCACTTACAAGAATATTTATTAACATATAAATCGAGATAAAACAGCTAAAGAAAGCACAAATCTCAATGTCAAGTTAAGTTTACCAATTTATTTCATTAATCCAATAATTGGCTGGAATTTATTCGTGTATATGAATTATATTATGCATAAAAATGTTTTATCGCCTAGCTGAAGACGAAATAAAAGATGGACGGATAGTTAACATAAATAATTTAATTCGAGTTGTCGAAAATGACGCAATTTATAACAATTATATTTTTAAAAATTAAAAATGACTGCGTTTCGCGATTTTGTTGGGGAAGTGTTTGTCTCAATTTAACGAGTTAGATGTTTATATTAGTCTCGACAAGTTGTTTAATATTTGTATCAACTTAATGATTTATATTTATATAATCTTGATGATTTATAATTGTCCAATCAAGTTGTTTTGTATTTTGTATGATTTATATTTGTATCATTTAGATGTTTTATATTTGTGTTATCGAGATGTTTCAAAATTCATTTCATTGAAATTATATTTGATAATGAAATGTATATTTTAAAAATAATTTTGTTTTCAATTGTTACCTCTTTTTATTGTCAATAAACACGAGTCATTTTTGACCGTGTGTGTAATTTTACTATAATGCATTATTACATATCTCAATTTCGAGTTGAATTTTAGGTAATAGAGAATTATTTTCCAACCCAATTTTTTTGTCAAAAGATGACTTTATCTCATATTAAATCTGTTAATTTGGCTTGTTTAGTTAAATAAGAGTATTCTCATTATAGAGAGTATATATATATATATATATATAAGAATATCCTGTTATAATAAATTAACATATTACATTATTCTTATAATATAATTTAACAATTATAGTACATATCTCATTATATATGAGTATTCTCATTATATAATATTTTTAAAAGTGTATTAAGTATAAGAATAGTAACTATTCATCACAAGATAGTTAAATAATAGTATAAGCTTTAAGTAAGAGTATTCAATTTAATATGCTTATAAGAATTAAAGAGATTTTAAAGAGTATTAAGTTTAACAGAAGTATAAGAGTTAACTAGACTAATCAGTTTAATATGAATATAAGAGTTCAGGAGAGTATTTGGTTTTAATTGCAATATAAAATTAAAATTGCTTGGCAATGGGCAAAAAAAAAAATAATAATAAAAAGAAAAGAAAAGAAAAAGAAAATTAAAAAGAAAAATTTTTTAAGTGTTAACTCTTTTTATTTTCAATACATATCTTTGCATAAGGGCCTGATGGTCGAATGACTGGCGCTCGGTGCCACAGGTTTCTGGTTCGAGTTCCGACTGTGCCATGGATGTTTGTAGTGGTTAGGAATCCACTTTAAACCGTAGGTCCGGGCCTAGTAGGAATGTAGAGCGTTGGGCACAGGGCTGACGATTCTAAAAACGTCTCCTGTTTCGAAATGCGGCCCACCATGGGGCTGTTGCGCCACTGAAGATGACTAATTAGTTTAATATAAATATAAGAGTTAAAGAAAGTTTAAAGAGTATTCGGTTTAGTATGATTATAAGAATTAACTAGACTACTGAGTTTAATATCAATACAAGAGTTAATTAGAATATTCAGTTTAATATAAATATAAAAGTTCAAGATTGTTTAAAGAGTATTCAATTTAATATGAATAATTAGAATTAACTAGACTATTACTCTTATTTTAATCAGTTTAGTGAGAGTTAACTTAAATAAATTTACAAATATATTTTAATTAACTATAACCTATTAACTTATAACTAATTGAATTAACTAAGAGTTACTTACTCTTAGTTTAATAATTTTATTTTTACTTTAGGTCCCTGTCTAATATGACTGTAGAGTGCTGGGCGTAGTTCTGACAACCCTACACAGTAAAAAGAAAACATCTCATGTTCCGGAATCTGCCAGTTGGTAGATGGCCTTGGCCCACCATGGGGTTGTTGAGCCACTGATGAAGAAGAAGACTAATCAGTTTAATATGAGTTTAAGAGAGCATTCAGTTTAATATGAGTTTAAGAGAGCATTCAGTTTAATATGAGTTTAAGAGAGCATTCAGTTTAAATGAGTTTAAGAGAGCATTCAGTTTAATATGAGTTTAAGAGAGCATTCAGTTTAATATGAGTTTAAGAGAGCATTCAGTTTAATATGAGTTTAAGAGAGCATTCAGTTTAATATGAGTTTAAGAGAGCATTCAGTTTAATATGAGTTTAAGAGAGCATTCAGTTTAATATGAGTTTAAGAGAGCATTCAGTTTAATATGAGTTTAAGAGAGCATTCAGTTTAATATGAGTTTAAGAGAGCATTCAGTTTAATATGAGTTTAAGAGAGCATTCAGTTTAATATGAGTTTAAGAGAGCATTCAGTTTAATATGAGTTTAAGAGAGCATTCAGTTTAATATGAGTTTAAGAGAGCATTCAGTTTAATATGAGTTTAAGAGAGCATTCAGTTTAATATGAATATAAGAATTAACTAGAGTATTCACTATATTATGAATATGAGAGTTTAAAAAGTATTGAATTTAATATGAATATAAAAGTAAATTAGAGTATTCAGTTTAATATGAATATAAGAGTTAACTAGAGTATTCACTATATTATGAATATGAGAGTTTAAAAAGTATTGAATTTAATATGAATATAAAAGTAAATTAGAGTATTCAGTTTAATATGAATATAAGAGTTAACTAGAGTATTCACTATATTATGAATATGAGAGTTTAAAAAGTATTGAATTTAATATGAATATGAAAGTAAATTAGAGCATTCAGTTTAATATGAATATAAGAGTTAACTAGAGTATTCACTATATTATGAATATGAGAGTTTAAAAAGTATTGAATTTAATATGAATATAAAAGTAAATTAGAGTATTCAGTTTAATATGAATATAAGAGTTAACTAGAGTATTCACTATATTATGAATATGAGAGTTTAAAAAGTATTGAATTTAATATGAATAAAAGTAAATTAGAGTATTCAGTTTAATATGAATATAAGAGTTAACTAGAGTATTCACTATATTATGAATATGAGAGTTTAAAAGTATTGAATTTAATATGAATATAAAAGTAAATTAGAGCATTCAGTTTAATATGAATATAAGAGTTAACTAGAGTATTCACTATATTATGAATATGAGAGTTTAAAAAGTATTGAATTTAATATGAATATAAAAGTAAATTGTAGTATTCAGTTTAATATGAATATAAGAGTTAAAAGTTAAAGTTAAAGAGAGATAGAGTTAAGAGTTAAAGAGCTTTCTATTGAATATGAATACAAGAGTTTACTAGAATATTCGATTTAATATAAATATTTATTTAGTTTTGTTGTTTTGTTCTAATGTAGCTGGCAAACACTTAGACATTTGTCTTTGATGCCTTAAGGCAAATGCTACACAGACGTTACTCAATCAGCACTACCCAGTAGGTGCGCGTAGCTTGAAGATAGGCTACGGACGTGGAGTAACACTACCTCCGCAACGCTCTACGATCCTATTAGACTGGGAACTACGGTTTGAAGTGGGTTCCGAACCATTACAAATATCCATGCACCGTCGGGACTCGAACCCGAAACCTCTCGTACCGAGCACCAGTCACTCGGCCATTCAGGCCCCATTTTAATATAAATATAATAGTTCAGTTTACTATACGATTTAAATAGAGCATTCAGCGTACTAAGTTTTATAGATGCAAAAACTTTTTAATACCAATCGATAAAATAATCAATAGAAATCAAAAAATGAATGATGGGTAACAATGTGGATTTAATAATAGCAGCTGTAAAGGCCTGAATGGCCGAGTGGCTAGCGCTCGGTATCACAGGTTTCGGGTTCGAGTCCCGGTGGTGCCATGGGTGTGTGTAGTGGTTCGGAATCCACTTTAAACCGTAGGTTCCGGTCCTAATAGGATCGTAGAGCGTTGCGGGGGCATTGTTACTCAGCGTCCGTGGCTTATCTTCAAGTTACACGCGCCCCCTGGGTAATGCAAAGTGAGTAACGTCTGTGCAGCGCTTTGCCTTAAGGCATACAAGACCAAACTGTCTAAGTGTTTGCCAGCAGTATTAGAACGAAATAATAATAATAACAATAATAATAGCAGCTGTTCATGCTTGTAATAATGAAGAAAAAAAAGATATAAATGCTTTATTCAAACCCCATTCTTATCTCTTTCATAAAAAGAGAATGCTTCTTTTTACCCTTTCAAATTGTTGGTTTTAACAATGAGTGTCTCAATTTATTTTTTGAGATAAGTGGTATTGGATTAAGATTGTAAAGCAGATCGAATCCAGATAACCAGGTTTGAGTCATCTCCCCCCTGCTGACTGTGCTCGGAATAATCCTTCGTCTTCGAGTGTGGCCCTTTTCTCAATAGATCGATCTAGACCAGATTAGATATACGCAGACGTGTTCAAATAGAGAGCACGTGTTGCTTGTGGGACAACTATGAGTCACGGCGAATCTATATTCGAAAAAATGATATCTGTTTACTACTGTGGAAATGTACTGTTTACTACTATATCTATTTTACTACTACTACTACTGTCCAAAAAGTAAGACCAAATTTCAATGAAAAATTTCCAGGGGCTTATGGAATTTCAATTTTTCTTTTTTAGGTTGCTGGCACAGGTGTCCTGACACCTGTGGAAAATTCGACGTCAAAATATTCATTAGTGCTTCAGTTACGCTTGGCTTTGTGAGACGCTAAAATTGATTCCGGCGATTTTTGAAAGGTCTGAATTCAGTGAGCAAAGAACTTGCATTCAATTTTGTTTGCGGAAACGTATAGAATGCTGCAGAAGGCATTCGGTACACATCAGAAGGCATTCGGTGAATCTTTCTGATTTCCGATTTCAGTGAACCTATAACAGAAAGAAATGTTTACAAGGGGTATAAACAGTTCAAAGAAGGCAGAGGACGCGTTGAAGACGAAGAGCCCTCTGATCGACCCTCAACCTCAACCAACGAAGCTCACATCGAAAAATTAAAAATTTGGTGCTTGAAAACCGTCGATTTACATTTAGAGATCTTGCTGATGATGGTGGAATTTCAAAAAAATCGGTCAATTCCATTTATGCCTCAAACGCGTGAAATCTTGATTGGTACCGAGAACATTGAATGCGCCAGCTCACACTGCATTCATTCTTCGTGACTTTTTCGCCAAAAAGGACACCGATATCGTTCCACAACCATCGTATTCACACCGGGCGACTTCTGGCTGTTCCCTAAACTCAAAAGACCACTCCGGGGACACCGTTTGGAGTCGATTGAAGAGATTCAACGTGAATCGCCGAGAGCTATGAAGGCCATCCCTGCCGATGACTTTTTAGCATACATTGAGGATTGGAAAAACGTTGGCGTAAGTGCATTGTGTCCTGGGGGATGATTTTGAAGGCGATGAAATAAATTTGGAAGAATAAATAAAGAGTTTTTGAAAAAAAGAAATAATAATTGGTCTTACTTTTTGGGCCCAGTTCAACATCTATTAATATTTATTAAGAGATCACATCCTCGAACAGCTGTTGAAGGTTAATGTGCGAAAATCTGGAAGTAAGAGCCTTGACAATGCAAGAAGGGGTGTTTTAACATCCGCTTTGTTGATGTCAACTTTAGTGCAGTGTCTTTTAGGATATGTGAAACTAGAGTGCATGTCTAGTCCCCGATAGGCTGTTCGTTGATAGTCGCATTTCTTTCTCCGAACTGTTCATCTATATGTTAGTGAAACGCGAATTCTGCCGATGGACTGTTCGTGCCTATGTCTATGTTAGAAACGCGAATTCTGCCGATGGACTGTTCTAACAATTAGAAAGGTGATGAAGGACTGTTCGCGCTATATTATGAAACGCGAGGCCACGGACGAACTGGTTATGAAAAACCTCGAACAGCTGTTTGAAACGCGAGGCAAACGGAGGTTTGAGGAAAAAGAGGGCGCTATAGTGCCTTGAAACGTCGGGACGACGGACGGGCGTATATGTTGGTTTTGGAGGGTATATTGCGCGAATTCTGCCGATGGAGCTATATTGGACGAAGTATATATGGTGAAAAATCTGGAAGATTCCCAAAAGACTATATATGTTAGTGAAACGCGAATTCTGCCGATTGACGTTAATCGAATTCTGCCGATGGATGCAACGTTAAACTGTTCATGCTATAGTTTTTTTGCCGATGGACTTTTCCCGGAGACAATATGCAAATGTGGTGTTCATGCTATATGTTAAACATCTCGATGGAAAAAACTCTTTCGGAAGGCGAAGTTCTTTCTTCATCATCCACGGATGGGCTGTTCTATTATACTTTAGTGAAACACGAGGTCCACCTTTGGACTGTTCGTGATATACGTTAATGAAAATAGACCGATGAATTGTCCACCGAAGGGCGAATTTTACTGTTGTGCTTCATGAATGTTCATGCTATATGTTGGTGAAAATGCGATGGAGGTACCCCCGATAGTGCTACGTTCGAAGTTCACGATGAATTGTTAATAAAACACGAGGTCCGCCGATGGACTGTTCGTGCTATACGTTAATAAAATACGAAGTTCACCGATGAATTGTTTGCATGAATTCTATATGTTGGCTATACGTTAATAAAATACGAAGTTACTATATGTTGGAGGTCCACCGATGGGCTGTTACTACTATATTTCAGTGAAATGCTGCTATATGTTGGTGGAACATAACGTCCACCGATGGACTGTTCGTGCTAAACGTCAGTGAAACACGAGGTTCACCGAAGTGCTTTTACTGCTGTACTTCAATGAAATGCGAGATCCACGGATAGGCTGTTCGTATTGTTAGTGAAACACGAGGTCCACCGATGAACTGTTCCTGCTATATGTTAGTTAGTGGAACATGAGGTCCATGATGGGCTGTTAGTGTTATTTATTAATGAAACACGAGGTCCACCGATGAACTGTTCATGCTATAAGTTAGTGAAACAGAGGTCCACCGATGAACACTTCGTGCTATACATTAATGAAACACGAGGTCCGCCGAAGGATTGTTACTGCTATACTTCAGTGAAATGCAAGGTCCACCAATAGCCTGTTCGTATTTTTATTGGAACACGAGATGCACCGCTGAACTGATCATGCTATACGTTACTGGATCATGAAGTCCACCATTGGCTGTTAGTGCTATACATTAGTGAAACGTGAGGTCCAAAAACGGGATACACCAATGTACAATTAGAAAAAAACGATCTCTCTGATTTTGAATGTCATAGAGTGTCATTACGACTTCAAGAACTTATTACAAAGGCAAATAAAAAGATGAATAAGTGAAAAATATTGCAAAATGAGACCTATGCATTTAAACTTTTACTTTTTACATACTTTTTTTTTCTGATTTAATTTAAATTTAATAAGCTCTGAATGGGTACCGTTAGTTGCACATCAAGATGGTACTCATTTCATGCCATGTTCGCTGTACCATACTCTAATCAATGATAGCAATGGCCTCCTTTGCTTTAAACTAGTTATGTCCCATACTTTATTCAAAATTTTTAACTTAAAACCTCCTACAATACTACTACTACTACCGCTACACCACACACATCACTGTGCGTAGAGCTGAGTTGCCCCTTTACAGTTCGGGAATGATGTGAGTGAGAAGTCTGATTGGGCTCTGTGGCACTCTACGTTCATGTGAGACAGGGATCTACGACTTAAAGTAGATTCTGAACCAAACATTCATCGCACCGCCGGAATACCTCGTGGAACAGATATTGAACCCCCCAATTCTTCTTATGGGGTTTTGTCAAGGACATGTTGTACTGAACAAAGGTACGGCACTGAGGGCATGGCCGCCATTGATAAAGTTATGTTACAGCGAACATGGTAAGAAATGGAGTACCATCTTGATGTAAAACTAATGGTACCCATATAGAGCTGTATTAAATAAAAATTAAATCAGGCAAAAAAAAAAAAAAAAAAAACGACTTAAATATATACGTTTCCTTTTTCAATAATTTTTTTTACTTATCTGTTTTTTTTTTATTTGACTTTATAATAAAATTTTGAAATTCTAAAGAGAATAAAAATGATCACATGGTTGAATTCTGTCTCACTTTGTGTATTACACTTCAATTTAACATACCCATCAATGTAACATATTCTACGGTAAAAAAAACCAGGGCAGGCTTGAAATATTCTTATTATGAATAAAAGAAAAGTCTTTAATTCGAAAATTCCCAAGAGACTTTATTTTTCTTGCGCAACAGCCCCATGGTGAATCAAGGCTATCTACCTGCTGTTAGATTTCGAGACAGGAGATTTTCATTTTTGCGGGTTAAGGTTGTCATTCTTACTTCCAAAGCTCTACAGTCTTATCAGATCGGGACCTACTATTTAAAGTCGATCTCGAACCATCTGTGGCACCATAGGGCCAGAGCGCTAGGCACTCGGCCATCAGGCTCCAAAGAGCCTATATTTAGAATATAAAGTGATCACATGATTGAATTCTGTCTCGCTTTGTTATTTCACTTTCTACTAATGACTCATTTATGTAACATATTCTACGGTAGAAAAAAAATAAAAAATTTAAAAAAAAAAAAAATCAGAGCAGGCTACAAGTTGAAATGTTCTTATCTACGAATAAAAAGAAAAAGTCTTTGATTCGAAAATTCGAAAGAAACTTTCTTCTACTTCATTGGCGCAACAGCCCCATGGTGGGCCATGGCCATCTGCTTACTGGCGCGGTCTGATGGCCAATTGGCTAGCACTCTGGCTGTTACTCTGTACCGAAGGCTTCAGGTGTGAATTCTGGTGAGGGCATGGATGTTTGTTGGTGCTTCGGAATCCACGTTAAACTGTAGGTCCCGGTCTGTTTAGCCAAAAGTGTGCACAGAATGACCGCAGAGCGACAAACCAAACCTGCCTACTGGCAGATTTCGAGACAGGGGAAATGTTCTTTTAACTGGGTAGGGTTGTCAGCCCCTACATCCAATGCTCTACAGTCTTATTTAGACCGGGGCGAATAGCCGAGCGTCTCGTGCTCTGGCTCTCGGTGAGACTGGTTTCGGGTTCGAGTCCCGACGGTGCCATGGATGCTTGTAGTGGTTCGGAATCCGCTTTAAGCCGTAGGTACATCCCGGTCTCACCCACATAATTCCCAAGCTGTAGGGGGCAAACAGCTCTAAGAACAGTGATGTGCTGTGGTGTGGTGTAGTAGTAGTATTAGTCTTATTAAACCGGTACCTATTGTTTAAAGTGAATTCTGAACCACTACAAACATCCATGGCACCGCTGAGACTCGAACCCGAAACGTATGGCTCCGAGAGCCAGAGAGCGAGTTATTCGACCATCAGTCCCCAAAGAGACTTTACACTTTCAACTACAATTTCTTTACAATTACAGTTTCCACTAAAGACAAATCTATGTAACATATTCTACTGTAAAAAAAAAAAAAAAAAAAAAATCAGAGCAGGCTACAACTTGAAATTTTCTTTATCTACGAATAAAAATGATTCGTAAAATTCCGAAAATAGCCCAAAAAGCGTGGGAGCATCGGGTTGCGAGATCCACAAAACACATTTGAACAGCAGAAGACTCTTAAATATTCTTGGAGACATATAGCATCAGATGATAAGATCTTTATTGGCTGATAAGACACGACGATCTCTCGTCGAGCGGCCAAAGAGAGCATTTTGGCGAGCACATCCATCCACGCGGCGTGCAGTGGATACGGGTTATCGCCATATTTCTCATCTTATTTTTTTCTATAAAAATAAAACATCATACTGCAGAAGCAGATAAGGCGTTGAGTGATATACTGGTTTCAAAGTGGAATTTGCAGTGATTCGCGACCTACGCATGAGTTGAAACACTTTTTTAAAAAAAAAAAACAGTCCATAAATATTGGTTCTTCGCAAGTGTTCGAAAAGAATTTCAGAACTGTGTTTTGATTTTGATAAGGGAGTTGTTTCATCTAGTGGGTCATTTGAGGCGACAGAATTTGTGCAACGGAATGAATCTGCTGTTAATTTTCAGTGTAGGTATTTTGATCTGTGGTCATTCGTAATTAGAACAATACATATGCAACGGTTTCAGAGCGGCCTAGTGGCGAAGTGGCTAGCGCTCTGGCCTTAGTATCACGGGCTTCGGGCTCGAAACCTGGTGGTGGCATGGGTGTTTGTGAATGGTTCGGAATCCGTGTTAAACTGCGGATCCCAGTCTAATTAGAACAAAGTGTGCACAAAATGACCGTAGAGCCACAAACTAAACCATGAATTAATTAGATTGTATCACATTGGCTTTTGTATTTAGTGAAATTGATGGCAATATTATTCGTTTTAGATGTTGTAATAAGTATAATGAGGCCTAATAGTCGAGTGGCTAGAGCTTTAATCCTCAATGTCACAGGTTTCGGGTTCGAATCCCGGTCGTGCCATGGATGTTTGTTGATGTAGTAAATCCCTTTTAAGCCGGTCTCATAGGATCGTAGAGCGTCACAGAAGAAGAGCCCAATCAGACTTCTTCTCACCCACATCACTCCGGAACTATAAATGGACAACTCAGTTCTAGCACAGTGATTTTGTGTGATGTACTAGTAGTAATAATCCATTTTAAACTATAGGTATCGATCTATTTAGCCCTCGTGAGCACAAGATGACCGTAGAGCGACAAGCCAAATCAAACTAAACTAAGCAACAGATTCAGTGTTGGACACTGCAACACTATTGCAACGCAATTTTGAACCAACACCTGCACAAAGTGTGGCATCTGGGAAGGGAAGAATGTTCCTTTTAGAGAATGTCTAAAGGAAAAGTGGAGGTGGAAAGGTGTTTAAAGAAAAATTTTTGATTTGTCTTCCTGGTCAGTTTTCAAACTAATATCTACCAGTTCAAAAAACTCAGCGCTCTGAGATCTGATGACCAATTGGTTAGCGCTCTGGTCTTTGGTAACACAGGCTTCAGGTTCGAATCCTGGCTGGGGCATAGATGTTTGTTGTTGGTTCGGAATCCACGTTAAACTGTAGTTCCCAGTCCAGTTAGCCTAAAGTGTACCCAAAATGACAGTTGAATGACAAGCCAAATCAATGCTCTAGCCATTGTTTAAGTTTTTGCATAATATATACAAGGTTTTGCGAAATATAACAAGTATTTTCGTAATATAACAATTTTTTGCGTAATATAAATGTTTAATGGGGTTATTTTTATTATTTATGTATTTATTTGGGTCCTGATGGACAAGTGACTAGCGCTAGATGATAATTTATTTATTATTATTGTGATGTTCGTTTAGTTTGATTTGTCACTCTACGATTATTTTTGCACACTTTATGCTAATTAAATCGGGATCTACAGTTTAACATGGATTCCGAACCACTCACAAATATCCATGCCAACCACTAGTATTCGAACTTAAAGCCTATTTTACCAAATGCAATTAATAATCTAGTTATATTGAGTATGTGCGTGGTTTTCACAATTTTGTAACAATTTAACAACTTCCCCTTTTGTAACAGGTATAATACCGATTGATAAAATTTTAAAAGATTAATATGCAAACTGTTTTATCTAGTTATGAATAACTATTTTTGTCGGATAGTGATAAACACTTTTACCACTGAGTTCCTTCTAAATTGTTCGTTGTCAAAACCGGAATAGTTATTTCAGTCTCGCGTAGTAACAGCAGATTCAGTTAAATTGATTGAGATTACATTTTGCGGTTTTCCGAGGTCACTACGTTGCTATCCGGTTTTGTATAGCCCATCGCAACTGCATTTAAGAATTAAGAACTAACTGCTCTAAATATGAACTTTCAGAAATAAGAATTTTAACTATAGATATGTTTTATCGATGGGTGAATTGTTTGTGAACGTTGAATAAATACTGATATTGCGACTTAATTGAGACACAATTAAGTCGCATAACTGGCTTTCATGATATACCATCCAAAATCATTGTGCTTCAAAATGTGTTTTCAGTAATCTTGAGATAATATTAACGTAACTTTTTTTTTTTGTTTTTTTTTTTTTTGTTCTAATGCAGCTGGCAAACACTAGGTTAAACTGTAGGTCCCAGTCTAAGTATCCCAAACTGTGCATAAAATAACCGTAGAGCAACAAACCAAACCGAACTTTAATAGTTTGGAAAATAGTTGTTCTAATGCAGCTGGCAATATAAAAACAGTTAATTTTTAGGCCATAAGTAAGGTTGCACCACATTTAACACTATTCAGGGGTCACGTGTAGCTTGAAGATATGCTACGGAAGCGAGTAACACTATCCCTACAACGCTCTACGGTCATATGAGATCGGCACCTACGGCTGAAAGTAGATTCGAACCACTACAAACATGCATGACACTGCTGGGACTCGAACCCGAAAGCTGTGGAACGAACGCCAGAGAGCATCATAGTTTGGAAAATAGAATATCACTCAACGTCTTTATATCACACTTTTATTACAAAAAAATTCAGAGAAAATCAAAATTAAACGAAAAATTAGTGTTTTTTTTTAATGCAGCTGGAAAACACTTATGCAAGCGCTGCACCGACATAACTCATTTAGCACTACCCAGGAAGTGTGTGTAGCTTGAAGGTAAGCTATGAACGCGGAGTAACACTGCCCCCGCAATGCTCTACGACCGTGTTAGACCGGGACCTACGGTTTAAAGGGGATTCCGAACCACTACAAACATCCCTGGCACCGCAGGGCTCGGATCGAAACCTGTAATCTCGAGCGCCAGAGGGCTAGCTACTCGGCCCTTCAGGCCCCTAACGTAATTGTTATTACAAATTAATTATTAATTAACTATTAATAACTATTGCTAATGTAACTCTTTAACATAACTGTTACGCCGACTAGAATTAGGGGTGAATTCTAGTTGACGAAGGGAAGAATTAACGGCTAATTTTAACAGTGATAATGGTGTAGTTTAGAAATGAATAATATAATGATTACAAGTAATTTTTTATCCTAATACAAAAAAAAATATTTATAAATACATATTGACACCCATATCGACACGACAATAATAGATCTAGACGGACTCTGAATTAAGGGATTTTACTGGGCCTCGTGTTTCTATTTATGTATTCCAAAAATCATTCAATTATGTTTGGTACATTTATTGAATTAAATATTTTAATTTCTTAGACATAAAAAAATTATAAAGAATTTATAACTCACAATTTTAATCAATTTCTCCTGGTGGGGTTCCTAGCAAACATCCTCTGTACCCTAAATTAAAATTATGGTCAGATGAATACTATTCCTGAACTTAACTTAATATGCACATATCAAAAATATTTGGAGTTAAAAAATAACCGTTAATTTTCATTAGCATTAGCGGTTAGCACCGTTATTAAAAATTAACAGTTATCCCTATCTTACTTGTTTATGATTGTTTCAATTTTTTTTAACAACAACAACTTTAAGAGCAAAAAAAAATTTTTTTTATTTTTAATTTAAACTAATTATTTTAATCAATAATTCGATTTTAACTCATCACCATGGTGATGCATTAGAAATGTTTGTAAACAATTACTTCCATATTTAGTATGTGCATCGTAAGATAAATGGAATCTGACATACTGATATCAGTAACATTAATACTTAGAAAAACATATTACAATCTATGTTATTATCATCATAACATTTTCAGATAAAAAATTGCTACTAGAAAATAAAACCATAATACATAATTAGGCTCGTGAATAAATACAAGATATCTCAAAAATTAAAATTACCAATTTAAAAAAAAAAAAAAATATTATTTATAATATACAATATTTTTGAAATTCGATTACAGAATATTTATTTTATTTGTTCCCAAGAACAGTACAGAAACTGTTATTTCTATCACTTCCCATTTTATTACTATTATTGCTAAATTACTATTCTATTATAATTATCGTTAAATTACTATTCTATTATTATTATTGCTAAATTACTATTCTATTATTATTATTGTTAAATTACTATTATTATTATTACTAAATTGCTATTCTATTTATTGCTGAATTACTATTATATAATTATTGCTAAATTACTATTACTATTATTATTACTAAATTACTATTCTATTATTATAAAAGAAGATATAACTCACAATTTTAATCAATTTCTCCTGGTGGGGTTCCTAGCAAACATCCTCTGTACCCTAAATCAAAATTATGGTCAGATGAATACTATTCCTGAACTTAACTTAATATGCACATATCAAAAATATTTGGAGTTAAAAATAACCGTTAATTTTCATTAGCATTAGCGGTTAGCACCGTTATTAAAAATTAACAGTTATCCCTATCTTACTTGTTTATGATTGTTTCAATTTTTTTAACAACAACAACTTTAAGAGCAAAAAAAAAAAAAAATTTTTTTATTTTTAATTTAAACTAATTATTTTAATCAATAATTCGATTTTAACTCATCACCATGGTGATGCATTAGAAATGTTTGTAAACAATTACTTCCATATTTAGTATGTGCATCGTAAGATAAATGGAATCTGACATACTGATATCAGTTACATTAATACTTAGAAAAACATATTACAATCTATGTTATTATCATCATAACATTTTCAGATAAAAAATTGCTACTAGAAAATAAAACCATAATACATAATTAGGCTCGTGAGTAAATACAAGATATCTCAAAAATTAAAATTACCAATTTAAAAAAAAAAAAAATATTATTTATAATATACAATATTTTTGAAATTCGATTACAGAATATTTATTTTATTTGTTCCCAAGAACAGTACAGAAACTGTTATTTCTATCACTTCCCATTTTATTACTATTATTGCTAAATTACTATTCTATTATTATTATCGTTAAATTACTATTCTATTATTATTATTGCTAAATTACTATTCTATTATTATTATTGTTAAATTACTATTATTATTATTACTAAATTGCTATTCTATTATTATTGCTGAATTACTATTATATAATTATTGCTAAATTACTATTACTATTATTATTACTAAATTACTATTCTATTATTATTGCTAAATTACTATTGTATAATTATTGCTAAATTACTATTACTATTATTATTACTAAATTACTATTCTATTATTATTATTGTTAAATTACTCTTCTATTATTATTATTGTTATTACTAAATTGCTATTCTATTATTATTGCTAAATTACTATTATATAATTATTGCTAAATTACTATTACTATTATTATTACTAAATTACTATTTTATTATTATTATTGTTAAATTACTATTCTATTATTATTATTGTTAAATTGCTATACTATTATTATTATTGTTAAATTACTATTATTATTATTATTACTAAATTGCTATTCTATTATTATTTCTAAATTATTATTATTATTATTACTAAATTGCTATTCTGTTATTATTGCTAAATTACTATTATATAATTATTGCTAAACTACTATTCTATTATTATTATTGTTAAATTACAATTCCATTATTATTATTGTTAAATTACTATTCTATTATTATTATTGTTAAATTACTATTCTATTATTATTATCGTTAAATTACTTTTATTATTATTACTAAATTGCTATTCTATTATTATTGCTAAATTATTATTATTATTACTAAATTGCTATTCTATTATTATTGCTAAATTACTATTATATAATTATTGCTAAATTACTATTACTAAATTACTATTCTATTATTATTATTGCTAAATTACTATTCTATTACTATTATTATTATTACTATTAGTGCTAAATTATTATTATTGTTGTTGTTAAATTATTATTATTATTATCCGGCTGAATAAAGATCTTAAATCTATATGTCAATGTCTAACAACCACATTTTACAAAATTAATAACAACATTTTAATTAAAAATTAAGAAAAATAAATAAAACATGTATCTCACACCACAAAAATTTAGTATCAAAAATCGCTTAGGCTTAAGAAGCCATGACGCACAATTTAGAAATCACTAGTTTAATTAATGAATCAATTCTACAAAAATTGTAATCATTCTGAAAATAAAATTGTAGCTGTCCAGCTTCTAGCCAATTACGATTTAAAGAATAAAAAAAAAAGTAAATAAAAAAAAAAAACTCGTTGGAAGTAAATGCCGCATCTAGAAAGAAAATAGATATATTTTTTTAGAAAAAATTAAAATCTTGATTTAAAAATTGAAAAATTAATTAAAAAAATATTACATAGTTTTGTGAAAAAAATTTATGAAATAAAATAAATATAAATATATTTTTTTCAGAATAAAAAAAGTAACAGAATAACGTTATTTATTACAGAAATGTTTTTAGAATATTTAAACATAAAATAATATTTTTTAGGAAATAAAATAGTTTCTATCTGTATCAACTCAATAATTAATAAAAAAGTAGTTTTTTTTTTAATTTTTTAATATTGTTAAATAGAAAAATATTTAAATATTTGTGATTTTAAATATTTTTTATTTGATTGAGTGGCAACATCTAATAATTTTTTTAATAGTTTGGCGAAAAAGAATTCTTAACGAAAACATTCTTTGATTTATTTCAAATTTTCGTTGAAGTTCAGTAATTATTTATAATGTCAAACTAATAACTTTCCATCCAGAATGTTCTTTAAGAATATCCCGAAATTTCTAAGACATTATTTTGTTCTTGATAAAACTTGAGAAGGTAAGTAATTCATTACATTGTTTTAAGAATATTCCATGAAAATTTTCCAATATTAATTGGATAATTAATTAATTTTAAGATTTTTATCATAAAGTCTAACAAAAAAAATATACGAAATCTATTTTTTTTTTTTTTAATTATGTATGTTAAATATCATATTTGTATATTCTTTTAAAAATTATCTCGTTTTCCTGATTCATGTATTCGAACGTGAAATTAGGCTTAAGCTGCATTTTTCATAAGCTGTAATATTATTAAAAGGTTTGGCGACTCATTTTAGTCGCCAAAAAAAATCGCCAACAAACATTAATTTTAAATTGCCACATAATTTTTTATAGTTTTGATTGCTGATTCTTAAGCCTAACTTCTCTCTCCCTTAGATAAGTCGCGAAAAATTTTTTAAAAACATGTCTCATTTTTTAACTTTTTCTTTTCAGTTTCAGTTAGAAGTTTCCTTTTATTTTTTTTATTATTATTTTTTTTTTCCGTTTTAAAATTATTTTTTTTTTATTTTCCATTGTTGTTCTATTGTTGTTTTTGTTTTTCCATGTTGTTTTTTTATGTTCCATGTTTTTATTTTCCGTGTTTATTTCCATGTTGTTGTAGATCCACTTTTATTCTATTTTTAGATCTTGTAATTATTTGAAAGGTTATTTATGGTTTATTAAATTTAAATAATAATTTAATAATGATAAAAAGTTGTTTTCATATTTTTTTTTTCTTTTCATCTATTGCTGGGATAGTTGAGATTTTTCAAATTTGAAAAAGTATCACCAACTAAAAAAAGTTTAAAAAACCACTTAAAAAGGTTAATTCTTTTTTTTTATTCAAAATGTAAAATTAAAAAAATTTTGCACAGGTAAACAAGCTATATTAAGTAGCAAGAGGAGTATTAAAACCTTGTAAAGTTATTAAAAAAAAAAAAAAAAAAGTTTCAAAAAATTAAAAATGGTACTCTAAATATTAATAAAAGTAAGATAAAAAATAAAAATCTTAAAATTAAAAGAATTTAATTTAAAATTCGGTAGGGACCAGTTGTCGATGCTACAAAACTTTTTAATATGATTAAAAATTGAGATTGCTGAACGTGTGGGCCGTAACGATGAAATGAAAATGAAAACATTAGTAGCCTCCGCCCCCTAAAAAAAAAGTTGTGGTATTTTATTTTTTTATTTTGCGTTTCTGGCCAGCAGACTTCTTTTCTTATTTTTTGTGACAAATCGTTAGCCTTAAAACCTCTTTACATATTGGCCGTAAAACCACTTTTACTCCTTTTGAATATCATACGGTTAAAAAGGAACCAATGAAAAATTTACTCGTGAACAGTATAAGATTCTACACCAATCAGATGGCTTCAAATATATATATAGTACGAGTGTTTAGGAGGGCAGCTCAACGTCAATAAAAAACGAATAAGAAAAATGTTTATTGTTGACCTTGAACCACCCCACCTATTGTAAGAGAAAATGTAGACGAATAAGTAAGAGTTTCAAGGGGGAAGTGCTTCCCCAATTTTCTCCAATAGGAAATTGTAGTTTGAAGTAACAAAATTAGTAACAGCAATGGAAAAGAAAGAACAGCAAAATAATAAAAATAATAACAATCAGATGGGTCCGATATACAGGTTACCCATAAAATATAGAATTTAATTTAAGAACAAAACGTATAAAACTGCGATCTTAAACAAATAAAAATAACTATATAATTGCAAAACGATTTTCCTTTTTTTTTTTTTTTTTTTTTTAATTTAATTTTTATTAAATGTGTACTAAGCAAATTAAATGCGTATTACACAAATTGAAAACAGGAAAACAAATATTGCAACAACTGTTATTCAATTTTTAAACTAGTTTTTCTTTAAACCTGTGTGACTCATGTTTTGCGTTGGGTAAAAGAAAAAAGAAGGAAAGAAAGAAGAAAAAAAAAAAAAAAAAAACGACGGCCAGTTTCTATTTTCTACGCGGCAACATTTAACTCACCTCTTTCTGTTCCCGCCTTTTCTTTAGATGGCGTGGGGTGGGGGTGGGGGTCACAAACTGCATGAGGTGCCCGGTGTTTTTTTCTCCGGCTGCTTATAATATGTTCATTTTACTAAAAAAAAGATAGTTGATTATATTTTGTAAAAATTTTCCAATTCTGAGGAAAGATTAAAACATCAATTTAGTTTAATGTTGAAAAGAATATTTAAATTTTAAGAAAGTATTTAATTCAAAACATTCTATTTTACTGCAGACCTAAAAATCAAATCATTTTTCCATAAGTTAGAGTAGATGCAAGTTTCTACGTTATTATTGACAGAATCATGTTATATTTTTAAAATTGTGCTCAAAAAGTAGCCCGATTCCTTACTAAATAAGTAATTAAAATTCGCGAATCTGTTTTGTTCTACACATATATATGTGAACAATTTTAGGCAATAAATAAATAAATAAATGGATAATAATAAAAAATAATAAAATTGTAATCGGCTGTGCCGATATACAGGCTACCCATAAATTATAGAATATAATGTAAGAATAATCTTAAAAATTTTTTTTAAACTATAGAATTCCGAACGATTTTCTTTTCTTGAAAAATCTCATTTTAATTTTGAAGTAAATTTGTCTTTGCATTGTTTCAACAGACGATTTTAAAAATAAAAAAAAGTATAGAATTCCAAACGATTTTCTTTACTTGAAAACCTCATTTTCACTTTGAAATAAAATTGTCAATTAAATTTTGAATAAAAAATTTGAAATAAAATTGTCAATTAAATTTTGAATAAAAAATTTGAAATAAAATTGTAAATTAAAATTTGAAAAAAAATTAAAAATTTTTAAATACCATTACAATAAGGTTAAAATTTGTTAGTTAAGCTCAGGAAGGACAAAAAATTCGTTGTTCGAGTCGGAATCGAAATAAAGCAGAAACACGATTACTTTTTTTGAATTTAGCTCCTGTAAAAACGCAAAGTTAAAAATTATAAAAATAAAAATTTGTTTTAAATATATTTAAAATAAACGCATTTCCCATTGTTCCATATCAGAATGTGTTAAAAATTAAAAAAATAAATAAATAAATATCGACTGTTTCGATATACAGGTTATCCATAAAATTTATAATTTAATGTGTAAGAACTAAACGCATAAAATTGCATTCTTAACAATTAAATTAAAAAAAAAGCAAAAAAACTGTAGAATTCAAACGATTTTCTTTTCTTAAAAGTCTCATTTTCACTTTGAAATAAAATTGTCTTTGTTTTTCACCAGACGATTTTAAAAAGTAAAAACTATAGAATTCCAAACGATTTTCTTTTCTTGAAAAATGTTATTTTCACTTTGAAATCAAATCGTTTTTGCTTTCACCAGACGATTTAATTAAAAAAATAAGTAAATTAAAATTCAAGTTAAAAATCTAGAATTCAAAACGATTTTCTTTTCTTGAAAAACCTCAGTTTAACTTTGAAATAAAAATCATTTTTACTCTCAACAGACGATCTTTTAGAACAATTTTACATGATTTAATTATTTAATTAGATAATTTTTATCTCGTGAAATGAAATTTAAAAAAATTAACCAATAAGAATCATTGAATCTGGTCTAGAATACGAAAATTATAGATAAAAATATTTTAATCAAGATCTACAACTCATGAAAATCCAGCAGCAGGAAATTTTGAATCTATGCAAAAAGAACGAAAAGCTTTCTTTCCCCAACTTCTACATTGGTTACCTAAACCAGAAGTAAAGCAATATCAATCCTCACTTATTTCCAGCTCCAGTTCATGTTGAGTCATCATCTTGTGAGAGCTGATATTGCGACGCATAATCTTTATTTCCAGAAAATTCAAAATTCAGTGACATCTTCTGCTCACCGGAGTAGAAAATCTGCCGGGGTTATGGACCGCTTAATTAGAGTTTGTTTTTTTCCATAAAAAAAGAGTTCAGTCTCAAAAAGAATATCGTTCATATCTCTTGTTCGACCAACAAAAAGAGTACAAATGATGTTCGAATTATGATTCAGGTCAGCAACATATTGACAAAGTAAAAGCTGGTTGATATCAACATATTTGTAAATGCATTCAAAATATACACGTATGTATTTATTTACTTTGAATATTGAAACACTAACTTTAAACATACCAAAATAAATTATTAAAAAAAAATTTCACGTATAAATTTTAATTTATCGTATTTTAGCATACTCTTTTCTCTGAATTGCAGTGAATAATGAAAGACCGGGGGGTATATACCATTTCATAAAGACCACTGTTAACATTATTGAAAAATATAGCAATAGCGATTGCATTTGTAATTGTGTTATAATATTGCATTGTAATTGCATTTGTACTTGTGTTAGAACATTATATTGTAATTGTGTTAGAACAATGCCTTGTAATTGCATTTGTAATTGTGTTATAGTATTTGCATTTTATAGCATTTGTACTTGTGTTATAGCAGTGCATTGTAATTGCATTTGTAATTGAGTTATAGCATTGCATTTTAATAGCATTTGTAAATATGTTACAGCATTGCATTTTAATAGCATTTGTACTTGTGTTGTAGCATTACAATGTAGTTGCATTTGTAATTGCGTTATAGCATTGCATTGTAATTGCATTTGTAATTGTGCTATAGTATTACAGTGTAATTACATTCATGTAATTGTGTTGCAGCATTGCATTGTAATTGTGGTATAGCATTTGTAGTTGTGTTATAGCATTGCATTTTAATTATATTGTATTTAATTGAATTTGTAATTACATTGCATTTTAATTGTGCTATTTTTCTTAAATCATGGAGTAAATGTTAGTCACTGTATTAAAAGAATATCAACCAAAATCAATAACCACTGGATTATTAGAATCTCCTACATCATTCCGCATTTCAATTTTTAGTATTTATTTGTCCCCCTTTTAAATTTCCACGATATCTATCTACCAAGCCATAATGAGGCACTGCGAAAGTATAGAAGTGGGAACTCTTTTTGAATAAAATAGGTTATAATTATCTTAATTTTGTAATTTTTCTGATAATTATTATTACATTTTTAATTATTATATTATTAATTTATTATTAATTATATTTTTATTTCATATATTTTTTTCGTCTCCTGTATTTCAATTTTTTAATAATTATTTGTTCCCCTTTTAGGCATATCAGCAAGAGCAACTGCTCTAATCTACCAAGCCATGACAAGGCATCACATAAATACAGAAGTGGGAACTGTTTGATGACAATACGTTATAATAATCGTAATTTTGTAATTTTCCCTGATCATTATTATATTACTATAGAAAAAAAGACCAAAGATAAGACCAATTTTCAATTTAAGATTTCTGGGCCTTATGGAATTTAATTTTTTTTTTTTTTCTTTTTTACGTTGCTGGCATTGTCCTTGACATTTGCTTGAAATATGACGTCATAATATTTATTATTGCTTGAGTTACGCTAAAATTCCAGCGATTTTTGAAATGCCTGAATTCATTAAATGTTGCCAAAGACCTTCGGTGAGCATTCCTATATCGGAAAGAAATTGTTATAAACAGTTCAAAGAAGGCAGAGAACGTGTTAACGACGAAAGAGCCCTCTGGTCGAACCCTCAACCACAACCGACAAAGCTCACGTCCAAAAAAATTAAAGTTTTGTGCTGGCAAATTGTCGATTTACTATTACAGACCTTGCTGCTGATGTTTGAATTTCAAAAGGATCGGTCCATTCCATTTTAGGCCTCAAACGCGTCAAATCTCGATTGGTCGACCGAAAACACCGAATCCGTCTGCTAACACAGCATGAATTCTTCGTGACTTTTTCGCCAAAAATGAAACCCATATCGTTCCACAACCACCGTATTCACACCGTGCGACTTCTGGTTATTCCCTAAACTCAAAAGACCACTCCGGGGACACCGTTTTGAGTCGATTGAAGAGATTCAACGTGAATCGCCGAGAGCTATGAAGGCCATCCTTGCCGATGACTTTTTAGCATACATTGAGGATTGAAAAAACGTTGGCGTAATGCATTGTGTCCTGAGGGGATTATTTTGAAGGCGATGAAATAAATTTGAAGAATAAATAAAGAGTTTTAGAAAAAAAGAAATAATAATTGGTCTTACTTTTTGGGCCCAGTTCAACATCTATTAATATTTATTAAGAGATCACATCCTTGTAGTAATCTGCAGTAAGATTGCAAGAAAAGGGGTGTTTTACTGTTGATGTCAATGGCAGTGTCCCAGGATGTCTAAGTGCATGTCTAGGATTGATAGTCGCATTTCTTTCTCCACATCTCAATCCGTACCTATGTCTATGTAGCCTGCTAACAATAAAGATAAATAAAGAGCTTTTGAAAAAAATAATAAATAAATAAATTAATCGGCTGGGAACATTGTTCGATATATATATATATATATATATATATATATATATATATATATATATATAGAACAATGTTGCCAGCCGTTTGAACCGTAGTCCTAATGCTCACCAACGGCGCACGTTACCACTGAGCCACGAATCTGGCGACGGTTACAGATTAATGGTTACAGATTTATCGTGTCCATCCCCGTTATCGATTAAACAAGCTTTCGATTCGACTTCGTTTGTCGACTTCACTAAACGGACTTCTGATTGGACTACTACGGTTCACAAGAAAAAGTAAATTAAGATACGTATTGGTATCAATTTAGATAACGTATAATATCGATTTATACAATACGTATTGTAATGTACATAGTGTCATAGTATATATACACGTAATGTTTTACAGTATCAATACGTAGTATCAATTTAGATACGTATTGGTGTCAATATTTACCAATGCGTATAAGTATTGATACCAATTTAGATACGTATTGGTTAAAAATTTCATGACTTCTTGTTTTAAAAAAAAAGAAACGAAAACGAAGTACGTAGTCCACGAACCCGTGTGGACTCATGGTGGAAGGAAAGTGGGGCAGCTTCTTTTGTGATGGAGCACCCGTAGGTAGAAGTCTGATTTGGCTCAGTGACGCTGACTTTTTACGGGGTAGGGGACTTTTTACGGTATTTTCAGCCTCTAAAAGTCAATATTAGACCATGACCCTACGGCTTGTTTTTTTGCCGCGCTACGGTCACTTTTTGCACACTTTGGGCTAATTAGACAGAGACCTACAGTTTAACGTGAATTGCGAACCACTCGCAGAAATCCATGGATTCGCCAGGATTTCGAACCTGAAGCCTGTGGTATCAAAGACCAGAGAGCTAGCCAGTTGACCATCAAGCAGAAGGGATCTACGGCTTAAAGTAGATTCCAAACCATTACAGACATGCATGTCACCGCCGGGACTTGAACCCGAAACCTGTGGCACTGAGCGCCGGTAGCTGTGAATGGTCCGGCTACCAGCGCTCAGTGCTACACTAGTCCGGCGCCCTGGCTGCACTAGTTCGAAAACTAAACGTGCTTCTCGTTTGGCCGCTGCCTGATAGCCAATTGGCTAGCGCTCTGACCTTTGGTACCACAGGCTTCAGGTTCGAATCCTGGCTATGGCATGGATGTTTGTGAGTGTTGCGGAATCCACGTTAAACTGTAGATACCGATCTAATTAGCCAAAGTCTGAACAAAATGACAGTAGAGCGACAAACGAAAACCAAATCTCACATGGCTCCAAGGTACACGAAAAAAAGTAAAAGAAAATTAGGTTATACACGTATTAATTAAAAATATCATGACTTCTTGATTTGAAAAGAAAAATAAAGAACGTCGTAATTTTTTTTTTTTTTTTTAATCTCTTTTTCCTCCTTGTTAAAAAGCATTTAAAATGATAAAAAAAAAGTTCGGCAATCATGGATATATGATACTTGTGTTTATGCAACACGCAGTTTTTACTGTCACTTTCCTCTTTCGCGCCAATCAAGAGAAGCCCTTACCGTCGCGATCTAGACGGATTAAAAACGGACGTGACGTCACAAGGCGGAAGTGGTAGAAAACGATGATCCAAGACGCTGGCTGTCAGGTTGTTCGCCTTGCGGAATCAAAACACTGCTGGTAAAATATGGACGGGCAATTTATGGCCGCATTAATATGGCGTGTTTATACTTGCAGGTTGTTATTTATAGCTGAAACATCTGCAGCGACTGTGCCTTATCTGCTGAAAGAAATGACGAAAAAGATGGAGGACCTTGACAGTTGACATACAATGGAAGTATTCATTCCATAATAGATCTAAAAGAGAACATGATCTTCGCGTTATTGATTTATGTTTTTTATTATTTTCACTCTTCGTAAATAGAACGATGTTTTGATGTGAAGTGTTTTGGGTAGCACACTTATTTCGGGCGCTAGACTTTTTAAATTTTATAAATCGTGCATTAGAGTGTATATGTGTGCGTTTTATTTTCGCCTTTCAATAAGTAAAATTAATTTTTATTTAAGATACTTATATACAAAAATTACATTAAAATAATTAATGATTAATTTATTGTATATAAATCGGAAAGTATTTTTAATTAGTGGTTGTACATTTTTTTTTTTTTTTTTTTTAAGTTTCGAATTATTTTTCTAGTATTACTTTTTAGACACTTTTTTTTCTTCTATAACATCACCCTATTTCGTATTTTAAATATCTTTAACACCAACAAGTGTAAAAATATTATTAATATTTCAGGGTTCAGATTTTTTTTTAATATAACTTTTCCAATATTTCTTTAAACTAATAACAGAAGAAAAATATCCTGTGTCCTTGAAAAAAAAAAAGGACACCATCTCATTCATTGCAGAAAAACCGACAAATTTGAAAGGTCACCGAGTTAAACAACCTCTCTCATATTTTAATAAAACACCTAAAACATTTGAAAAAAAAAAAAAATGAGCATTAAAAGATTTTTTTCAAGAAATTTCATTTACACATTTAAAACAATCTTTTAACTTTTATGAAACATTGCATTCAAAAAAATAAATGCGAAATAAATTGTTTTAATATCCCATTAATATAAAAAAACAAATAATATTTTATTACAGAAAATTATTGACGCCATTTTTTTTCTTCTAAAACATCACCCTTTCGTATTTTTAATATCTTTTACATCCACAAGTGAAAAATATTATTAATAATTCAAGGGTCAGATTTTTTTTTTTTTTTTCCAATATTCCTTCAGTTTAACAGAAGAAAAATATCCTGTGACATTCAAAAGGACTCAATCTCATTCATGGCAGAAAAACCGCCAAATTTAAAGGTCACCGAGTTAAACAACCTCTCTCATATTTTAATAAAATACCTTGGGTATTTGGAATAAAAATATATCGAATATTTTGGGGGAAAATGAGCACTAAAGGATTTTTCCAAGAAATTTCATTTGCACATTTAAAACAATTCTTTTAACATTTCATAAAACATTGCATTCTAAAAAAACAAATACGAAATAAATGGCTTTAATATAAAGATACAAATAAGATTTTAAACTAATAAGATTACTAAACAAAAGATTTTAAACTAATAAGATTACTAAACAAAAGATTTTAAACTAATAAGATTGCTAAACAAACGATTTTAAACTAATAAAATTACTAAAAAAACGATTTTAAACTAATAAAATTACTAAACAAACGATTTTAAACTAATAAAATTATTGTCTAAGTTAATAAAGAATATCACAAAACAAACAGTAAAAAAAATACCTCGGATATTTCGAATAAAAATATATCAAATATTTGGTAAAAAAAATGAGCACAAAAAGATTTTTCCAAAAATTTTCTGTTGCACATTTAAATTAATCTTTTAACTTTTTGCAAAATATCGCATTCTAAAAAATAAATAGCTTTAATATCCCTTTAATATACAGATACAAATAAGATGTAATTACAGAAAATTATTGATGACACTTTTTTCTTCTAAAATATCACCCTAATTCATATTTTTAATATCTTTAACATCCACAAGTGAAAAATATTATTAACAATTCAGGAGTCAGATTTTTTTTCCCAATATTCCTTCAATTTAACAGAAGAAAAATATCCTGTGACCTTCAAAAAAGGATACCATCTCATTCATAGCAGAAAACCGACAAATTTGAAGGCCACCGAGTTAAACAACCTCTCTCTCATATTTTTCCCGCCAAACGAAGCTGAAATCATTCCGAAAAAAAATCGTTCGAATTCGATGTCCATCCAATCTGTGTCGTATCAGCAACGTAACGTAGATTTTTCCAAGAAATTTCATTTTCACATTTAAAACAATCTTTTACCTTTTTATAAAACATTGCATTCTGAAAAACAAATATGATATAAAAGTCTTCAATATTCCTTTAATACAAAGATACAAATAAGATTTTATTACATAAACTTATTGACGTCATTATTTTTCTTCTAAAACATCACACCTCATTAATATTTTTAATGTATTTAGCATCCATAAGTGTAAAAATATTATTAATAATTCAAGGTTCAGATTTTTTTAATTTAACTTTTACAATATTGCTTTAGTTAAACTAACATCAGAAAAATATCCTGTGTCCTTGAAAAAGGTTATCATCTCATTCATTGAAACAAGTAATATAAAAAAAAAAAATTTTTAAATTCAATTCCTACTTCTTCTTTCACTATATTGCTGTCCTTAATAAATAATTTCATCATATATAATTCATCATATATTTCATATTTAAATCATTTTTTTAAGTTTATCTGACGCCATCTACTGGTAGATACATGCAACTTAAATCTAAAAAAAAAACTACAATTAATTAATTAAATTTAATTACTGACTTAATATTTGTAAAAACTGTATTAATATCCAGTTAAAAAAAAAATGTATTTGCATTTCAGTGGATGAATAAAAAGTATTCTATAAACGATTGAAAATTTGAACAAGATATATATAGGGAGAATGTGAACTAATAGAAGGAATTGAATAATTCAGGGTTCAGATTTTTTAATATAACTTTTCCAATATTTCTTCAGTTAAGTTATTAAAAATATCCTGCGACCTTCAAAAAAAGGATATCATCTCATTCATTGCAGAAAAACCGACTAAATTTGAAGGTCATCGAGTTAAACAACCTCTCTCTCATATTTTTACCGCCCAAACTGATCTGGAATCATTCTGATAAAAATCGTTCGAATTCGATGTCCATCCAATCTGTGTCGTATCAGCAACGTAAATTCTGCGAAATTTTCGATAAGAATTCTTCTTCTACAACTACAGCTGCTGCTGCTCTGATCCAGCTACATTTCCGTTCAGTTACCACAATAACATCTGACTCATGCGTTTTACCCTTACAATACACAGAAATGTAAAAACGAAAGCAGATAAAGTTTTCGCGCGTCATTTTTTTTTTTTTTTTTTTTTTTTTTTTTTTTTTTCCTAACTGCATTCGAATTTGTTCTACGGCGTTCGATTTCCGGATCTTTTGAAATTTTTACGTCAGCAATTTTTTTTTTCTGGAGAGTTATGTTTTATATGAATGAGGTTAATAACTTTCGGATATCTAAAATGGAAGTGTTTTTGTCGAGTTTATTTACCTTAAAACAACATGAACAATTATGCAATAGAATTTGTATATTTTTAAATTTTGACAATGATTGGATAAAGTCCCTAAAAATACTCAGAATTTTAGTTTAATTTTGATTTTCTTAGTTGATTTTTTTAGTTTAATTTTGATTTTGTGTAGTAAAATTCCGATGTAAATATAATGATTGATATTTTATTTTACAAACTGGGCCTGATGGCCGAGTGGCTAGCGCTCTGGCTTCGGTGCCACAGGTTTCTTACTCGAGTCCCGGCTGTGTTGTGGATGTGTGTAGTGGTTCGAAATCCACTTAAACCGTAGGTGTTGGTCTAATATGACGGTAGAGAGTTGTGGCGGTAGTGTGACTCGCTTCCGTAGCATATCTTCAAGCTACCGTGGTAGTGCTAAATGAGTAATAGTGGTGCGGTTTCGGGTTCGAGTCCCGGCGGTGCTATGGGTGTTTGTCCTGGTCTGTTTAGTCTAAAGTGTGCATAAAATGACCGTAGAGCGGCAAACCAAACAGCGGTGCAGCCATTGCTTATGACATAAAGATTAACTGTCTGTATTGCCAGCTGCATTAGAACAACTATTTTCCGAACTAATAAAAGTTCGATTTGGTTTGGTTTGTCGCTCTACGGTCATTTTATACACTCTTTAGACTACTTAGAACGGGACCTTCCGTTTAACGTGGGTTCCGAACCACTCACAAACATCCATGCCACCGCCAGAATTCGAACCTGAAGCCTGTGGTACCAAAGGCCAGAGCTGAATGATTCCAGATTTTTGGAATTATTCCAGCTCCGTTTGGGCGGGGAAAAAGATGAGAGAGGTTGAATAACTTGGTGACCTTCAAATCTGTCGGTTTTTCTGCAATTAATGAGATGGTGTCCTTTTTTCTTTTATTCTTTTCTTTCTGAAGGGCACAGGATATTTTTCTTCTGTTAACCTAACTGAACTAATAATGGGAAAGTTATATTAAAAAAACCTGACCTCTGAATTAAAAATCAAATTTTTCACTTTTGGATGTAAATGATATTTAAAATATGAATGAGGGTGATGTTTTAAAAGAAAAAAGTGGCGTCAATCATTTTTGTTGGAATAAAATCTTATTTGTGCCTTTATATTAAAGCAATTTACTATTGTGCCCAAAAAGTAAGACAATTTTTTTTTTTTTTTTTTTCAAAAACCCTTTATTTTTCTTCCAAATTTATTCCATCACCTTCAAAGTAATCCCCTCCGGACACAATGCACTTATGCCAACTTTTTTTTCCAGTCCTCAATACATGTACCTAGACTTCTACCTACCACACAATGTACCTAGACTTCTACCTACGGGGACTCCATCGCAACAGAAGCTGCCCTCTTTCCATGAGACCACGTGGGTTCATGGACGATCTGGATGTTGCTGTCGACCAAGTGGAATAATAAATAATATATATATATATATATATATATATATACACTGGTGTCCAAAGTTAAGCATAATTGATAATTATGTGAATAAAGAAGGAACTGTAAATCAGAATGGCGGGAAACGTGATATGCGAGTGTAAAATGGCTATAATACCAGATATCGGTCTTGGCTAGGGGTTGTGACTCTTGGTCGACCTGATACTGGTTGTCGGGTAACATCTCCCGTTCTTTGAAACCTCTAGCCACAGTCTTGAGATCACAGACTGGTCCACATTCAAAATTCGAGACACTTCGGTTTGCGATCGTCCGGATTCCAGCATTCCAACGATTCTTCCTTTCGCAAACATGTCCAATTGGCGTCTTTGTGCCATCATTCACCTTGTTTGATGGTTAACAACGTTCCTTCGCACTGCAGTTGCACGAAACTTGTCTGAACTGCCTATGCTGCGTGAATCGGTTTCTCTGCGTTCCGACATGCGCAGGTGTTTCGCGCAGGACGTAGTCGACTGAAAAGTTTTGCATAAATCCAATGTTTCTTTTTCACCCAATTAAAATCCGCAAGAAATTTGGAATAATTTTATGAATATTTACTCCATGTTTTTCGCATTTTTGCAATTTATGCTTAACTTTTGGACACCAGTGTATATATATATATATATATATATATATATATATTGTTCTGGATATGCATGTCTATTGAGATCCGTTTCCACATCTTGTACAATAAGATAATGTTGTAGCTATATTTTGTGCATTGAAAAATCTGGAAATCTAATTCACAACAGAAATTTAAAATCGATTTTTTTAAATTTCAGTAGAATTTAAGAAAGTAATTACTTTGATGAATATCATTTCGTAGTAGTTTTGCAATAGTTAATTATCATTTAGCCTTAACCTACATTTTGAATTCGAAATCTTAAATTCTTATTTGAAATTCGTTTACAATTATTTTGCAGAATTTTTTTTTTAAATTTATTTTACTCCTCCTTTTGACCTTTACTTATATTTTTATTTTTATTTATTTATTTTTTGTATATTTTATTCTTGAATAACTTATTTATTTTGTGGCGTGATTCAGAATTTTCATTTGATTAAGTGGAATTTATTTGCAATCGCTTAATAATTTTATTTAGACTTACTCGAACTTAAAGACAACAACTTAGATATTTAGAAAACTTTACTAATTACAAAAATATAATTGTATACTTTTAAAAAAATGTTTGAGCTATTTTGTTTTGATTTTATTTTATTATAATTATCATTTCATTGATATATTTTTGTATAATACAATTTATTTTATATTTTGAAACAAATAAAAATTATTTTAAAATAACCTTCAATTTCAAAAATAAAAATTATAATAATGAGCATAATTATATTATTATAAATGATTATTTAATTTCAAAGAATAGAAGGCAATAAATAAATGAATGGATTATTATTTACAGTAAATATATAAAATAAAATTTTTTTCAAAAAAAGAAGTGTCTGTTTTGAATACAAAAAACCTATCAGTTAAAACCTTTCCTTTTTTTTTTTTGTTATGAATATATCAGATTTTCCGAATATGAATTTTTTATATTACCTTCAAAACAGGTATGGTCAATGCCTTAAATATCACAGGCATCCTTTTCATCATTTTTACTTCATAAAATTTTCATTAATTAAAAGATTAATTATCTTATATTTTCCATTACGTTACCAATAGCATTTTAATTTCTACGTACAAATAGTTTATTTTTTAATTTATTGGTTTTTAATTAATTGTTGTAGTGTGCAGGTTGGGCAACCAGATTGTAACTAGGTGTGGTTGGCTTGAGATACTTGAAGCACAGGTTGGAGAACTCATATCTTTATTGACACAGGCACAAAAACCACATACATACAATTAGACAAAGACAATATTTAACACATATAATTATAGATTCGTCGAAGGACTCCACTTCTAAGCCGAAAACCCGATGCTCTGGTACTTGCAGGGTGCACGAAATATACTTCCTCTCCGGGTGAGAGTCTGTAGGCCAACAAATAGGCAGAATTACGTTAAATATAAGTTATTACGTTCCGAACCACGTTATATACGTTATTACGTTCTGAACCTCGTTATATACGTTATTACATTCCAAACCACGTTATATACGTTATTACATTCCGAACCACTACAAATACCTATGGCACCGTCGGGACTCGAACGCGCAACGCCAGAGCGCTAGTCACTCGGCCATTCTGGACAATTAGTTATTGTAAACGCTAAATGAAAGAAGCAATTTGCAATGATATTACAAACAAACGATGCTTTCTTTCATGTATTTCAACGCGTCACTTCCGACCATGCATTCTTATACAAAAAAAAAAAAAAAGTACATTTTGTAGTAAGCTGTGTCTTCCTTCAAAATTCATTCCCATGACCGTTGAGTCACTCTGCACTTGTAAAATAGAGATGATTATTTTGAGTTACAAAAAATAAATACACCCATAAATAAATAATAATAAAATTTAAAAAAAATCGTATATAAAGTGTTATGAAAATCAACATACTTCTGTTTATACATAAGTCAACGACTTTTTCTTAATAAAAGAAGAAAGTATAGTTTGTAAAGAATTGCTAAAAGATTGTTTATTTCCAAAAAATATATAAACAGAAAAAGGTTCGATGTGTTGTATAAATTACTTCACTTGTTGTTATTTACTGTTTTGTAAACAATTGTAGAATTTATTTTGGGGATTAAAATTCGATTCACACCTTGAAAACTGACTCAGAGGCAATGATTCACATGCGATGAGTCATGGTTTTAAATTGCTATAGTTCACGGAGAGAGAGAAATTTAATGACTTTGTTTATCTTTGGAAAAAAAAAGTATACTTTCGGTCAAATTTCGAAAACATACAGCAAAAACCTTTTTATTTTCATTAGTAAAAAACCCATCAACTTGTAATTTAAATCGTCTGGTTATTATGTGGATTTTGAGATAAAATAGTTCATCAAACGATAAATTCTAATGGCTCAGATCAAAATGGAAGATAAGATTTTTTAAGTTAAATAATGCACTGTTTATATATACTACTGTGTCCAAAAAGAAAAACCAGTTTTCAATTTAAATTTCCCGGCCTTTTTTTTTTTTTTTTTTTTTTTTTTAGTATTTTTTCAATTCCTTCTATTAGCTCACACTCTCCCTATATATATCTTGTTCAAATTTTCAATCGTTCATAAAATACTTTCTATTCATTCACTCAAGTTCAAATAAATTTTTTTGAACTTGTAGTGGATGACACTGGATGTTAATACAGTTTTTTCAAATATTAATTCATTCATTAAATTTAATTAACTAATTTTAGTTTTTTTTAGATTTAAGTTGCATATATCTACCAATAGAGGGCGCCAGATAAACTTAAAAAAAATGAATAGGAATTGACTTCAAATTTTTTTTTTTTTTATATTACTTGCTTTTTCTTTTTTATGTTGTTGGCACTGTCCTTGACATCTGTGTGAAATTTTACATCTGAATACATTCATTAGTGCTTGAGTTACGCTTGGTTTTGTGAGATGCTAAAAGGCGATTTTTGAAATGGCCCTTCAATCGACTTAAAACGGTGTCCCCGGAGTAGACTTTTGAGTTTAGGGAATATCTAAATCAGGTGAATACGGCGGTTGTGGAATGATATGGGTTGCATTTTTGGCGAAAAAGTCACGAAGAATCAATGCAGTGTGAGCTGGCACATTCAGTGTTTTCGAAACTAATCAAGATTTGACGCGTTTGACGCCCAAAACATCTTTTAAAATGGAATTTCAGCAAGGTGTTTAACTTGTAAATTGACGGTTTGCAAGCACCAAATCTTTAATTTTTTTGGACGTGAGCTTCGTCGGTTGAGGTTGGTGGTCGACCAGAGGGCTCTTCGTCTTCAACGCGTTCTCTGCCTTCTTTGAACTGCTTATACCACTTCTAAACATTTCTTTCCGATATAGGAAAGCTCACCGAATGCCTTCTGCAACATTCTATACGTTTCTGCAAACAAAATGGAATGCAAGTTCTTTTCTCAATTAATTCAGACATTTCAAAAATCGCCGGAATCAGTTTTAGCATCGCACAAAGCCAAGCGTAACTCAAACACTAATGAATACTTCGACGTCAAATTTCACACAGATGTCAAGTACAGTGCCAACAACCTAAAAAAAAAGAAAAAAATTGAAACGCCATATGCCCGGGTATTTAAACTGGTCTTACTTTTTAGACACAGTAGTATATATTTTATCTTAAATAATTGTTGTCTCAACAATCTCAACACGAACGTAATGAAAATTTATTTAAAAGTATAAAGCAGAAATAATTCGATCCTTCTTTCTTTTTTTTTTTATATTTGTATTTACATATTCTATGAGAAAATTTCTGTAGTAAGTAAATAAATAGTATAATTAAAAATAGAATGAGATTTATTTTAGATTGTTTAATTTTTATTTTGTTGTTGTTTTCATATGTCAGCAGATATCCTTAATTTTTTTATTAAATAAATAATTTACATGGTTTGGTTTGTTATACGATCCTTTTTTGTACACATTGGTTTAATTAGACTGGAACCTACAGTTTAATGTGGATTCCTAACCACTCACAAACAACCACGCCACCGCCAGGATCAGAATCCGACGCCGGTAATACCAAAGGAACATGACTTGGTTCACGCATTGGTTATCAAACCGGACGAGACCGGCTGAAAATCATGCAAGAGGAGAAGAACAAAAAACTCACGCGTCTATAATTGAAATGGTTACGATAAATCTGTACGCCGGAAAGCCTTTGTTGTGTAGAAGAATGGTAATGTATATATTCTAAATGATATCATTAAGGTTATTTCCTAGAAATTGCTGTGGCAAAACATGAATACAATATATCAAATTATTTATATTTTTAGCGTATAACATATCTGCCAATTCCAGAGGTTAGTGACCTCAAGTCAAAATCCTCTGCAGTCGAAAACAACAAGAAGTTTTAAAACGTTTTATAGAGAGGTTCGCTTCGAAATGCGGGTCAGTGTAGAAAGTCCACGCGTATACCACAATCACGCATATACCACGCGTATATATATATATATTTATACAGATTGTGGTATACGCGGGGTATATATATATATATATATACCGTTCCAATAATAAATGACCTGAGGTCTGTGTGCCCCCTAAAAAATCAACAACAATGACAGCAATACACTAAAAAAAGTGAAATGATGCAACAATATGCTAAACAACAATATATATAACAATATACAATAATATAACAAAAATCGCATGTTGCAATATGCAACATGCGATGTGAGTGATGCAACAATAGAGTACAATTAAACTGATCCACCAATACAGAACAATTAAAACAATCCAACAATGCTTTACAGTACAATTAAAACTATTCGATAATACAGTGCAGTACAATCAAAACGATCCAAAATGCATTACAATACAATCAAAACGATCCAACAATACATTACAGTACAATTAAATTGATCCGACAATACATTACAATACAATCAAAATGATCCGATAATACAGTACAATACATTAAAACGATCCAACAATGCAATACAATTAAAATAATCCAACAATGCATTACAGTACAATTAAAATAAGGCAACAATACATTACAGAACAATCAAAACGATCCAAAAATGCATTACAATACAATCAAAACGATCCAACAATACATTACAGTACAATTAAATTGATCCGACAATACATTACAGTACAATCAAAATGATCCGATAATACAGTGCAATACATTAAAACGATCCAACAATGCAATACAATTAAAATGATCCAACAATGCATTACAGTACAATTAAAATAAGGCAACAATACATTACAGAACAATTAAAATGATCCAACAATACATGAGTACAATTAAACTAATCCACCAATACATTACAGTACAATTAAAATGATCCAACAATACATTACAATTAAAATTATCCAACAGTACATTACAATTAAAATTATCCAACTGTACATTACAATCGAATTGATGCAATAAAACATCACAATCAAAATGATGTAACAATACATTTAAATGATGCAATAAGACATCACATTTAAAATGATACAAAAAAAAAAAAATGTCTGCTAAAAAACAATTCCTTGTAAACTAGAAGTGACATATTTTTTAAATAATTTTACAACCTTGTTGTTACGTCCTTATCTATTAGTTGTGTGGGAAAATACCTTTTTTTTTTTTTTTTTTTTTTTTAATGTTTGAGTTCACTCTTATCAGAAAAATATTATTATTCACTCTTGAATTTGAATTACGCAATGTTTGTCATTGTCTAAAACGCCCTTCCATATTATCTCTGTTTTTAACTTCGTTACTGTAAATAGATCGTGCGTAATAATAAAAATAAAATCTCGAAAAGATTTCAAAGAAATTTTTTAACTTGCACATTATTTAAAGATAAATTCAATGAGCTCTACAATCCAACCAGATATGACCTTGAACTCATCCCTGAATACAGATTATTTATTTTATACTTGTTTTTATTTATTGCTAATAAACACACACCATTAGGTTTTGGAGCCAAAACAACCAGATTCGAATGGTTGGATCATTTGAACAGCGGTCTGATGGCCAATTGGCTAGCACTTTGGCCTATGGTACCACAGACTTCAACTTCGAATTCTGGAGGTGGCATGGATGTTTGTGAGTGGTTCGAAATCCACGTTAAACTGTACGTCCCTGTCTAATTAGCCCAAAATGTGCACGAACAAAAGGATCGTAGAGCGACAAACCAAACCAGACAAATCAAAGCAAAACTGAACATGTAAAGTTGAATCAAAAGTTTCAGTGTATATGCTAGAAATATGTGCTGTAACTATGACCGAGAATACCATACATTATGTTTAAGTAGGATATATCACCCAAAACCATTTTATTAGCAGATGTTATTTCTTATGTATCATTTTAAATATGATGTATCATAGCCTCATTTTAATGCTTTGTTGTATCATTTGATCGTAACGTATTGTTACATAGCTTTAATTGTATGTATTGTTGCATCATTTTGATAATAATGTAGTGTTGCATCATTTTGATCATAATGTTTTGATCATTTTGATCATAATGTATTGGCATCATTTTGATCATAATGCATCATTTTGATCATAATGTATTGGTGCATCATTTTGATCATAATGTATTGTTGCATAGCTTTAATTGCAGTGTTGTATCATTATCGTAATGTACTGTTGTATAGCTTTAATTGAATTGATGTATCATTATCGTAATGTATTATTGTATCATTATAGTAATGTAATGTATTATTTTATCATTTTGATAGTAATCGTAATGTAATGCATTATTGTATCATTGTAATGCATTTTTGATAGTACATTTTGATCGTAATGTATTGTTATATCTTTTTAATTTGGAGTTTTAGTAATGCATTATTTTGCATTGCTTTTAGTTGTTGTACCATTTTGATTGTATTGTTCATTTATGTATTGTTGTATCATTTTGATTAACTGTTGTATCACTTTTTAGATTTAATTATGTTTTACATTTTGATTGCATTGTTCATAGTTTTAATTGTATGTATGTATTGTTATTTTATTGCTTTAGTTGTTGTATTTTAATTGTACCATTTTATTGTAGTGTTGCATAGCTCTAATTTTATTGTTGTATCATTTTATTGATTTATTGCATGTTTTGTTTTATCATTTTGATTGCATTGCTGCATAGTTTTAATTGTATGTATTGCAATATCACTTTGATCGCAATGTATTTTGCTTTGCTTTAGTTGTTGTACCATTTTGATTGTATTGTTGCACCATTTCGATTGTATTGTTGTACCATTTCGATTGTATTGCTGCATAGCTCTAATTCTATGTATTGTTGTATCATTTTGATTGTACTGTTGTATAGATTTAATTGCATGTTTTGTTTTATCATTTTGATTGCATTGCTGCATCGCTTTAATTGTATGTATTGTGGTATCATTTTGATTGTATTGTTGCATAGTTTTAATTGTATATATTGTTGTAATATTTTGATTGTAATATGTTGTTGCATAGCTTTAATTGTATGTATTGTTATATCATTTTGATCGTAATATATTGTTGCATCGCTTTATTTCTGATGTATTAGCCATCACCCAAATACCTTCCATTAATAACAATAATACCAACTATATAACTATACTTAATAATAGTTATTTTAGTATAATTATCTAAATTTATTTGTTATTGCAAGCTTTTATATATGTTAGAACATATCGTGGCGATATTACAAAAAAAAAAAAAGCTAGCATAATTCTATAAGAATAAAACTCTAAACAATTGTAAACAGGCAAGTTTTTATTACCATAACTAAACAAACCAAATAGGTCTTTCCTCAGTAAGATTCTTCAAGACATTTACACCCATTAATTATTAACCCCTACCCTCTCACCTACCTATCCCTCGTGCTTGTAGCTGCGCAACACATCCGAAAACACATTTTGATCGTAGTGTATTGTTACATAGATTTAATTATCCGTATTGTTATATCATTTTGATCATAATGTATTGTTATATCATTTTTGATTGTAATGTATTGTTGCATAGATTTAATTGTATATATCGTTTTGATTGTATTGTATTGTTATATCATTTCGATCGTAATGTATTGTTGCATAGTTTATTTGTATATATCGTTATATCATTTTGATTGTAATGTATCGTTATATCATTTTGGAGTGTAATTTATTGTTATATCATTTTGATTGTAATGTTTTGTTATATAATTTTATTATGCCTCACTTTAATAGGGATGTATTAGCCATCACCCAAATGTTCCTTCAGGGCTTTCATTCCAAACAAGTATATTAACTACACTCGATAATAGTTATTTTAGTATAATTATCTAAAACCAGTATTATAAATTTTTCTTTTTTGAATTCTTTTATGTATCTTGGAACACCACGTGGCGATATTAAAAAAATCTAATGCAATACGCTTACACTAAAAGTGTAAACAATTGTAAACAGGCAAGTTTTTATTACCATAAATAAACAAACCAAATAGGTCTTTCCTCTGTAAGATTCTTGAAGACATCTACACCCATTAATTATTATACCCCCACCACCACTCCCCAGCCCTCCCTATCCCTCGCGATTGTAGCTACGCAACACATTCGAAAAGAAGTCTTGTTTGTAATCATTTTCAACTGAGAGACAGGTCTCTATTCGAAGTTGTCAAACGACCGAAAATAAATCGCTCGCATCACTGCGAGGCAAAATAGCATGGAAGGAAAAAAAAAAGAAAAAGAAAAGAAACAACCAAGAAAAGAAAGAAGAAATTAGAAAGAAAGAAAGAAAAAGTGGCTAATAACCTATCCACTGCGGAGCCAGGCAGTCTGCAAAATGGTTGCTGTTCTTATCACCAAAACGAACAGCAGGGGAAAATGAAAAAAAAAAAAAAAAAAAAAAAAAGAGAACAACTTTTAATTCTATTTTGCTTTCGATTATTTTTTTTTCTTCTTTCTTTGCCGTGGCCTTCGTTTCGTTTTGCGTAGTTTTAAAAGATTGATTTTTCAAGAGGCTAAGTAACTCAGGAAACAGGATTTTTGTTTTGCCGAGTCTTTATCTAAATTAAGAAGAGTATGTTCTTCCGATTACGGGTACAGTTACGTCTGCTTTGCTTTCTTTTTTTTTTTTTTTTTAATGTTCTCATTCTGGCATCACGCTTATCCGGTTTATAATGATAGGGACAGAACATTATGGGAAGTATGATTCCGATACTTTTCATCGGAATCGACTTGCTTTCCGGTTTTATATTACCTTTTTTCAAATTAGGCCATTAAAGCCTATTAGGTAAAAAAAAGGCAATGAATGTTTTTTAATGTAAGGGTACACATAAAAAAATTTCTTTTTCCTTTTTGTGAAAGATTATTCGAAAAATGCAAATACGCTGACATCTTTAATTATGGCGTCATATTTCACGTAGTTCTGAAAGACGATGTCGTATATTCGAACTATTGAAGTGCAAATGAAATCGTATTTTCTTGACGGAGATCTTTTGCTCGCTTTTAATTTAATCAGCTTTTTGAAAAAGGTTGTCTTGTATTTCATGGAAAAGGGTGAGTAATGGTTTTTTCCTTAACGGTGAATAGATTTCTTTTGATACTTGAGAAAGTAATGTTGCCTCATCCTGGAAGTAATGTTTTTCGAGTACATTTTAAATTTAGCAGTGATGCTTTTCATTTTGAAAAATGAGAGAGACATAATAGTGTTTTATGATTTAGGTGGCATTTTATTAGTGTCAGATTATGTAAAACTGCCGGATTATTTCATGAAATGGTAGTCAAGCGCGTTTACTTTGATTACTTTATTTAAATACTAGCCTATTAAATAAAACTGCCAATGTTGAACCCTAACTTATGTTGTCCTGCCAAAAATAAATGCATTGTAGAATATTACATATCGCGAATATATTCTCCATGTTTCAATATCTGTGCATACTAATTTTCGTGGATATCGTTTGGACGGATTGTAAGATGAATTGTTGCAGCACCGTCTGGTGGCAAGTAAGAATAAAGTGGATAGTGAGAACATATTTTCCAAATTCGAATACATTTTATTACCCATTTTCATAGCGATTGGTTGAATGGTATAGAAGTTGTTATACTGCAACACCATCTGGTGGCGACTTACAACAAAGGGGATAGCATAAAAACATTCATCATGTTTTGTCAAACACACACAAAAATTTCATCAAAATCGGTCAAACCGCTTGGGAGGATTTCAGTGACAAACACACGTACAGTACAGAAAAACCCAATTGCAGCGTCACCTACAGGGTCCAATCCTACTTCATTCTTTATTTACAACTAGAATTCTTAAACTTTGATATATTCTTTTGCGTATTGTATGTGGTAGTGTTTCTTGTAGAATTTGTAATTCTTCATTTACGGCTACATTTATCTTACTTTTGAATATTCTTTTAGAGATTCTTGAACAATTCATTCTTCATGAAGTCCTTGATCTATTCAACATTGCTATATTCATGCGGCTATTTGAATTTGGCCATTCTCGTAGTATTCCAATCAATTGCTTCATATATCTCGTGCATTATTAAACATTGGCATATTCCCGAGTTTATTCATCCGTCCTCGAATATTCGCACATGACGAGTTGAAATTTGTCGAGCAGATTTCAACATTTTTTTTCTTTTTCTTATTTTTTTTTTTTTTCTTGCGTGTGTTTTGCACTCTTTTGATTCCCTTAAAGAGTTTGTCATTTTCTCTTGTCATTGAAAATAAAATGAAAACTAATGAATAAATAAAAACTAGTAATAGAATGAAAACTAATAGCTCACACCAACAGATCTACTTATTAGCAAATTCAGCTTAAGGCTCTATAGAAGATAATATTAACAGCTCGGAAAACAGAAATAGGCATACAATTTGAAATGAAAGGAAAAAAAAAAAAAAAAAATCAACATCGATTTTTATGGTTGTTGTAAAACGGCATCGCATTTCCCATTCTTGCCTCACAATCAATAGAGTGTTTGACCATAAGAGTGGGCAAAACCAACGCAACTTTTATGGTTCTGTGAACGTTAGTTACACTTGCCCCTTTTATCTGCTATTCCATTCTGCAATTATCTTGCCCGTTGTGTATTATGTTTTTTGTGTTAAGGAATCAACTATCTCTTGACCATGCTAGAAGTTTGTAACAGCATAGTGCCCACAGCAATAATCATTTAATGTGAGTTAGGACAGGACACAAATTATCTGACACATTTATGATGATTGATTTTAAAGTGACGCTGTTCCTTTATTTTCCTACTGAAGAAAATCCTAAATAATGTACTGTGCAAAGATAAGGATTTCGAGAATGAACTTTTGTAGCAAGCTGTATTTGTGATAGGTGAAAAAAGTCTTTTCAATCTCTTCTTTCGATTATACTATGCATATTAGCCTGCTACGTCGGTTAGTGTTAATCTTCTATGTCATCAATGTCATCCTTTGTTTGTATTTTTGAGTCAGAATAATATTAAAAAGTGCTTCGAAATTCCATTACACATATGATATCATATAATTGTTCTAAATACCTCTATTCACTAAAATGCCATATAGTAATTCTAAATAGTTCTTCTTCATTGGCACAACAGCCTCATGGTGGGCCAAGGTCGTCTGCCTACTAGCAGATTTCGAGACAGAAGACGTTTCCTTTTTGCGCACAATGCTGTACATTCATATTAGATCACTACTACTACTACACCACACATCACTGTGCCTAGAGTTGAGTTACCCCTTTACAATTTGGAAATCATGTGGGTGAGAAGAAGACTGATTGGGCTCTGTGTCGCCGTACGATCCTATTAAACCTCCCTTAAAGGTTTAAAGTGGATTCGAACCACTACAAACATCCATGACAACTCCGGGACACGAACACGAAATCCGTGGCAGCAACCGCCAGAGTGCTAGTCACTCTGCCATCAGGTCCCAAATTCAGCTTAAGGCACTCTATTTCTATAGGAGGTAACAGTAACGTTCACAGATGGTGAAACACAAATACGCCTACAATTTGGGAAGATGTTACAAAAAAAAAAAAAAAAAAAAAAAAAAAACCATCAACAACGATTTTTATGATTGTTATAAAACGGCATTTCCCATTCTTGCCTCACAGTCAATACAGTGTCGTCTCACAGGGTTTGACCACAAGAGTGGACAAAAACCACCACTAGGGGATAAAATCTTTTTATGGTTCTGTAAACATGACACCTGCCTCTCTTATCTCCTAGTCCATTCTGCAATTATCTTGCCTATTGGTATATGTGCATTATGTTTTTGTGTTAAGGAATCAACTCTCTTTGACCATGGTAGAAGTTTGTGACAGCATAGTGTCCACAATAATCGTTTAAAGCGAGTTAGACAGGACACTTTTATGATGATTGATTTAAAGTGATGCTGTTCCTTTATTTTCCTCAGAAAAAAATCCTGGATAATGTACTGTGCAAAGATAAAGATTTCGAAAATGAACTTTCTTTTGTGCCAAGTGTATTTGTGATACGTGGGGAAAGTTTTTTTTCAATCTCTTCCTATTATATTATATTAGCCTGTTACTCCAGAAAGTCTCAATATCATCCTTTGTTTGTAGTTTTGAGTCAGAATAATGTAAAAGTCCATCCCAAAAATTCCATCTCACATATGATATCATATAATACACTGAAGTGACAAAAGTCATGGGATAGCAATATGCAAATTTTCAGATGGCACAGAATCGGTAGAACAGGTATAAATGCGCAGTGCTTTCGAGCAGAAGACGTTTCCATTTTGTTCAATGCTTATTCATTCGGGTTTTGACGGGATGATGACCGCACGACGGGAATTAACAGACTTAGAACACTGAATGTTAGTTGGAGCTAGACGCCTTCATGCCATTTCGGAAATCATTGGGTGAATTCAAATTCCCAGATCCTCTGTGTCGCCGTACGATCCTGCCGAGTATGAAATTTCAGGCATAACATCCCACCATGGACATCCATGTCGACCGGGACTGAACGACCGAAACCGGCGACGTCTGCAAAAGAGTCTTAAATTCTAACAGACAAGCAACACTGCGTCAAATAACCGTCCCAGAAATCCATGTGGGACGTACAAGGGACTTGTCTGTTAGAACTGTGAAGAGAAATTTGGCTTTCTTGGGCTGATTCCAGCAGAAGACCGACAATTTCGAGTGTTACTGACAAACGACATCGCTTGCAGCGACTCGATTGGGCACGTGAGCATATCGGTTGGACCCTAGATGAAAACGGCATTTCCCATGGCCTGGTCCGATGAGTCACGATTTCAGTTGGTAAGAGCTGATGGTAGGGTTTCGAGAGTGGACAGATCCCACGAAGCCATGGACCCAAATCTGTTCTGTAAAGGCACTGTTCAGCTGGTGGTGGCTCGTATGGGCTGTTTTTTTCATGGCATGGACTTGTCTCTGGTGCGACTGGACCGAACATTGACTGGAAAATGCTTATGTTCAGCTACTTGGAGATCACTTGCAGCCATTCATGGACTTCATGTACCCAAACAACGATAGGATTTTATGGATGACAATGCACCATGTCACCGGGCCACAAATGTTCGCGATTGGTTTGAAGAACATTCTGGACAATTCCAACGAATGATCTAGCCAAAGATAGCCCGACATGAATCCCATCGAGCATTTTATGGGACATCATCAAGTGTATTGTTCGTGGGGAAATTTTTTTTTTCAATCTCTTCCTATTATATTATATTAGCCTGTTACTCCAGAAAGTCTCAATGTCATCCTTTGCTTGGAGTTTTGAGTCAGAATAATGTATCCATCCCAAAAATTCCATCACGACATATGATATCCCATATAGTGTATTTACTATATTTGCTAAAATGCCATATGGTAATTCTAAATAATTCTTTTTCATTGGAGCAACAACCCCATGGTGGGCCAAGGTTGTCTGCCTACTAGCAGATTTCAAAACAGGAAATGTTGTCTTTTTACGAGGTAGGGTTGTTAGCTCTTCTCCCAAAAGTTATATTAGACAGGGACCTACGGCTTAAAGTAGATTCCGAACCCCGACAAACATCCATGGTACCGCCAGTACTCGAACCCGAAATCTATGGCAGCGATCGCCAGAGTGCTATTCACACGGCCATCAGGTTCCAAATTCAACTGAAGGCACTCTATTTCTATAGGAGGGAACAATAATAATTACATATGGTGAAACAGAAATACGCATACAATTTGGGACGCAATACTCATACAAGAAGAACAAAAAAAAAAAAATCACCATTTATATATAAGGTTGTTATAAAACGGCATCCCATTTCCCATTCTTGTCTCGCAGTCAATAGAGTGCTTGACCACAAGAGTGGACAAAAACCAACACAACTTTTATGATTCTGCAAACATTACACCTGCCTTTCCTATCTCCAGTTCCATTCTGCAACGATCTTGCCCTTTGGTATATGTCTTATGTTTTTTGTGTTAAGGAATCAACTGTCTCTTGACCATGGTAGAAGTTTGTAACAGCATAGTGTCCACAATAACCATTTAAAGTGAGTTAGGACAGGACACAAATTATCTGACACTTTTATGATGATTGATTTAAAGTGATGCTGCTCCTTTCTTTTTTTCCTACTGAAGAAAATCCCGGATAATGTACTGTGCAAAGATAAGAATTTCGAAAATGAACTTTCTTTTGTGGCAAGCTATATTTGTGAAACGTGGGAAAAGTCTTTTCAATCTCTGCTTTCGATTATATTATATTTGTCTGTTATGCCTGCTAGTGCCAATGTTCTAAGCTATCAGTGTCATGCTTTGCTTGGATTTCTGTATCAGAATAATGTTAAAAAGTGCTTCGAAATTCCATCGCATATAATTGTCCTAAATACTTCTATTCACTAAAATGCCATATAGTAATTCTAAATAATTCTTCTTCATTGGCACAACAGCCCCGTGGTGGGCCAAGGCCGTTTGCCTACTGGCTGATTTCGATGTTGTCTTTTTGCGGGGTAGGGTTGACAGCCCTATGCACAATGCTCTACATTCATATTAGACTACTACTGCTACTACACTACACATCATTGTCCGTAGAGCTGAGTTGCCCCCTTTACAATTTGGGAATGATGTGGGTGCGAAAAAGACTGATTGGGCTCTGTGACGGTCTACGGTCATATGAGTCCGGGACCTAAGGCTTAAAGTGGATTCCTAACCACTACAACATCCCTGGCACCACCGGGATTCGAACCCGAAACCTGTGGCATCGAGTAAAGAGCGCTAGTCACTCGGTCATCTGTCTCACTATATAATTCTATTCACTGAAATATAATATAATAATTCTATTTACTCATATAGTAATTCTAAATAATTCTATTCATTAAGAAGCCATATAGTAATTCTAAATACTTCTATTCACTAAAACGTCATGTAGTAATTCTAAATACATCTACTCACTAAAACGTCATGTAGTAATTCTAAATAATTTTGTTCACTAAAACGTCATATAGTAATTCTAAATAATTTTGTTCACTTTCAATGTTATGTAAATTTCCCTAAAATGTCATATATAAATTCTAATTATTTTTATTCATTTAAATACCCTAAGGTAATCATAAATACATCTATTCACTAAAATTTCATAAGGTAATTCTAAATAATTATATTCACTTCAATGTCATATAATAATTCTAAATGATTCTATTCACTTCAATGTCATATAATAATTTTATTCAATTCAATGTCATATAATAAGTCTATTCACTTCAATGTCATATAATAATTCTATTCCATAAAATGTCATATAGAAATTATAATTATTTCTATCCATTAAATGTTATAGTAGTCCGAAATAATTCACATATATAATAGATATCACATATATAATTCATAGATATAATAAATTTGAATAACTCTATTCTCTAAAATGTCATATTAGTTCTAAACAATTCTATTATCTAAAATGTCATAATAATTCTAAATCCGTCTATTCACTTCAATATCATATAATAATTACAAATAATTCTATTTTTAAGTGCCATATAGTAATTCTAAATATTTCTATTAATTTAAATGCCATATAGTAATTATAAATAGATCTATTCACTAAAATGTTATACTATAATGCTAAAAATGTCATATAATACTTCTAAATTATTCTAGTCACTAAAAGTCGTAAAATAACTCTAACACTTTAATTTTAAAGACAAACTGGTCTGTTTTCAAGTTTTCAAAAGTAATGCATTGCATTTAAAATTTTTGTTTAAACTGAAATGCGAAAAATAAATAAATAAAAATAAAAGTAATAATAAATAAATAAATTTAGATCACAAAAATTTACCAACTATAATAATTGCATCTTGGTAATTTTATTGCATTACATAGAAATTTTTAGTAATAGTAATTTTTTAGTCAATAACAATATCATTAATTTCGTACACTTCGATTATAATTTTGGCGCAAAAAATTATTTCTATTGCTCTTCCTTCAAATCAGACGATTTATTCAATCGCGATTAATTCGAAATTTTTCATATTTCAAACGTTTTATATAACTCTCATTTTTATCGTTTGTCACAATTTTTTTTTTTTCTTTTCTTAAGAATATTTGTTTTTTTTGTTCTAATGCAGCTGGCAAACACTTAGACATGGACGTCTTGGATGCCTTAAGGCAAGCGCTGCACAGACGTATTCACTTTGCATTACCCAGGGGCGCGTGTAACTTGAAGATAAGCCCCGGACGCGGAGTAACAATGCCCCCGCACGCTCTACGATCCTGTTAGGATCAGGACCTACAGTTTCTAAAAAGTGGATTCGGAATCACTACAAACATCCATGGCACCGCCGGGACTCGAAGCCTGTGATACCGAGTGCCAGAGCGCTAGCCACTCGGCCATTCAGGCCCCTTTCTTAGGAATATAGTTTGCATTAAAAAGAAATCTATTTCAAGTTTTTAATTAAATTGATTTGATTAAAATTTGTCCTTTAATTAAATTAAAAATTTATAATAATTCGAAACCGATTTGATTAAAATTTCCGAATTTGCATGACAAGTATTGTAGTGATTAATTTTGCTTAAACAAATTTAATTTTTCTATAGCCATTCAGAAATTCACAAATAATGCTGTGTCGCGTACATTAGTGTTATATATAGATAACAAAATAGTGAAATAACTAAATATAGTAAAAGAAATTATAAAAAAATAGAAACCTATATATAAAAGGTGTCGATGAATTATGGAACGCGTCATAAAATTAAGTAAGGAAAAAAAAAAAAAGAACGAAATAAAATGTATTTATTAACTTAATGAATTTCAAATATAATATTCCTTGGTTGCTCGTCGTTTATTCCAATATTGTATTTTACTTATGCCATATATATGATACTCTTTTTCATTCTTCAGTTCATAGCTGCCAATATATGACACGAAAATGTAATTAAATTAGTTGCTGCATTTGGTATAAGGTATCTGTTAAACACAATCTTTTGTATAGCTCCTCATGAAAAATTTCAATTATATTGAATATGGAACGGAAACGGAAGTACCTGTTTCGGAGTACCAATGGGATAAATACACCCCGAAAACCTCCACATAGTCATTAATGTGGTTAAATTTACATTATTGAAATTACATCGTGAATTTAGATACAAAAAAAGAAAATTTTACGTTAATGAGTTAAATAATAAAAAGAAAGAAGTAAGTTAAGTTACTCAGGTACAATTAGGAGTCCGTAACACGTTTCCCCACGTACGGGCAGTGAATTAATGAAAAATAAAAATAAATTAAATTAGAATTTAAAATAAATACATTAGAAATGAAAACATTAACTTCTTAAGAATTTTAGATATCATTTTAAATAAATAAACGATAGCCAATATTTGTGTTAGTTTTGCACATCGCAACAATAAATGAAAATTTAAGGAGCCAAATTTGCAATTTAGCTATTTTGGTCATTTTGAGTCCACGAATTCTTTTAGACGTGGGAAGGACTCAAACGTCGCAACGTAGATAGCTCTAGGGCTACTGACACCAGGATCGTAAACAGGAATTGTGCGAATAGTTTCATTGAGAATCTGAGGGCATTTATCATGAACATTTTTGAGATTTTGAATATGTAATCCATTATCGGATTAAGATCAAGATCTTTATGGATTTGTTTCCGTCTAACAAACCATGGGAACACATTTTAATAAAATGTATTATTTGCGATTATTGATCTCTGAGGATCTCTGAGGGACCACCCCACCACCTATTGTAAGAAAAAAATGTTGACGAATAGGCTAAGGGTTGCACGAAAACGGGGAAAAGAAAAAAAAAAAAAAAAAAAAAAAAAAACCCTTCTTACTTTCTCCAGTAGAAATTTGCAGTTTAAAGTAAACACAATAATAGCAACAATAGAAAAAATATTCCAAACTATTTTTAGCGATTCAATACGATTTTCTTTTCTTGAAAAATCTCATTTTCATTTTGGAAATAAAATTGTTTTTGCTTTCATCAGACCATCTTTTAGAAAAGTTTTAGATTATGCAATTATTTCATTATATAATTAGTATCTTGTGATAGAAATTCTTATAAATATTATATATAAAAAGTTCGTCAAAGAAAGTAAAAAAAAAAAAAAAAAAAAAAAAAAAAGAAAATTGAAAACGGTCAAGGACTCGAACGAAAGTGATGAACGACACGAACAACTCCTCAAAACATAACCCATAATTTTATGGGTAAAAAAACTTATTTCGTTTGAGCATTCAAAAAGCGTTCTTTGTTTTGAGTGTTAGTAATAGAAATGGTAAAAATAATCGAATTTCATTAAGGTGATAACGTTAATACAAATTAACAGTATGAAAGTGTGCATGTTTATGTGCATTTGCGTGTGTGTGCTTATATGTGTGTGTGTATAAATTTGTGCATAGACTTGTGTATGGATGTGCTTGTGTGTATGCATTAGTACATGTGCATAAATATTATGTGCTTATGTGCTTGTGTATAAATTTATGCATAGGTTTGTGGATGTATTTGTACATGTGTGTATGTGCATGTGTATATACGTGTGTATGTGTGCCCATGTTTATGTATGTGCCTTTACATGCATGTGTGCACATATTTGTGTATGTGCCTTTTACATGCATGTGTGCACATATTTGTGTATGTGCCTTTGCATGTATGTGCATAAACATATATATGTGCATATATACGTATGTAGGCACACATTTATATAAATGTACTGATACGCGTTTATATACACTGAGATCACTTTTATACACAAACATATACGCACATACACACACACATGCATATATATACACTCATACATGCAAATGCACTCATATGCACAATCAAATACATACACATGTACGCTCATATTCATACGCACGCACGCACGCAGGGACACTACGCACACATGTATACATACACACACATGAACACATAAGCACACGAACACAGATATACACGCATGCAAACATACATGCACACATTCACACACACAAACATATGCGCATACATTTACTTTCACGTATCTATACACACAAGAGTAAATGCGCGCATACATACGCACACTAATAAAAACATACTTATACACGTGCAAGCATACGCATATAAATACTCATTCGCATTTACCCATACACGGGAAAACGCACACATACATGCGCTCATACAGATGCATTTGCATACATATATATTTAAATATGCCTTATAGCTACATGTATAAGCATATGTGCGTATATGTAGGCACATATAAAACATACGCACACGCACATATTTCTACAAATACACTTTTCTACAAATATTTAGACGTACATATGCATATACGTGTTTATAAACATGCATATATACAAGTGCTGACTTTTAAATAAAGCTCTAATTTTGAGAAGGGTTCATTTTTTTTTGCAAAAAAAGTGAATTTGAATTGCCAAACCTATCAACCCACTGACCTTGAAGGCAACTGATAAATTTTAAATATATTTAAAAATGATAGGAAAATCCAGTTACATATCACCAACCTTGACGACGTGATAAATTTAAATATTTTTAAATAATTGCCTTCCGAAATTTATCGTAAAATGATTTGCTGAGATATAAAGAAAAAAGGTTATCTCATTTTTTTTTTTTCTATCAACAGTGTTTTCTATACAATGACTCATCTCATTCGCCGTTATTTATTCTTTTTCCAGAAAGCAAGTTGCCAATCCTAAAAAGAAAACTTTGTATCTTCAGTAGAAAGGGAAAACACTGACTCTAATCAAATGTTTTCAGTGCTTAGTTTTTTATCACACCTGTTCTTTCTGAAGTGTTTATTGTGTTTAGAAAATGTGATAGAGTATAGATATCAAAATATGGAATGATTTTGATATCTCCTTGGCGTGTTTTTTTTCAGTTGTCAAATTATTCGAAGAATGCTGTTTTCGAACTCTTAAAAATAGTTCAGTATCGTTATTCTGAGTAAACATTGAGTTCGTATCTTTTGCAAATTATGATATAACAAATATTTTATGCGGTGGGAAAATTTTTTTAGTATGTGAACTGACTCATACACTATTTGTGTTTTCGTGATTTTTTTAATACAGTCATAAGTTATTAAAAATGTGGTTTGCATAATTCTGAAATCAGAGGAATGTACACTATCGTTTGCAATTTGGTGTAATATTGTTTTGGAACGTTTTTTCTCCTGACTCACTGACAACACATTAGTATCGTTTTTTATTTATGTGTGTTTTTAATTATATTTGATATTTTTAGGCTTTCATTGTGTGATTTTTACTTACATTTTGAATTATGTAGGTTATTTGTTATTTAATGCTTACAAATATATAAATATGACAAAGTAAATCACATTTCTTAGAAACTATAATTATCAACTGAAACAAAAGTGTTGAAATTTGATCTATTAACTTAGGGGTAAGATTATTTTGATATAAAAGATAGAAAATGGATCTAATTTAATGAAAAGTGAATAATTAAAAATCGGAAAAAATATTTTTTATTCAATGATTTTGATTAGTTAATTTAAGATTAGTAAATGCTTGGCTTTTAAGAATTCGTCATGTATTTTTATGAAGTAGCAAAAAAAAAAAAAAAAAAAAAAAAAATTTTACATGGTAATAAGACTATACAAGATAATAAATGTAATGATATGTGTAATTTATTTTTCGACATGAATATTACAAAATCGATAAATAAAAGCGACTTACCTTTTTGATTGATTACGATAAAAATTGAATGAAATGTTATATCGATTAATATCGTATCAAATTCTTTATATACTGCTTATTATTATATTATATCATTTATTACCTTTTAAATTATAGGTATTGTTTTGGATAGCGAGATTTTTCGCTTCCTTGACCACTTTCAACTTTTTTATTGGTTTCTTATTTATTTATTTATTTTTTAAGTTTCTTTTTCGAACTATTCATTATTTAAATTTTTTATTATTGAAATAAACCAATTATAAATTTCTTATTTTTCATGCTTTTTTTGTAAAATCGTTTGAATTCTACAATTTTTATTTTTTATTGTTTTTAAAAATATTTTCATGTACTTTTTTTATAGAATCGTTCGGAATTCTATATATATGTATATATATATATATTAATTATTTTTTTTTTTATATTTAATCTGCTTTTTTTTTTTTTTTTTGAACGATAACTAATGAACATAATTTATTGCCTGAATATGATTTACTGATGCTTTTCTTTCTTTAATTGTTTAAACTTGCTGTTATGGGGTTTCTTATATAAAATTCTAAATTGTATGGACAACCTGTATATTTACCCAGCCGATTAAATTTGTTTTGTGTTTATTTATTTTTCATACATTGTTTATAAGTGCAATAAAAAATAGCTAAATGTAAAGGTTTTTCTTTAACCCCAACAGGCAAGTTAAAATAAACATATGCAGACCGCAATGTACAGAAATCTGTGCATCTCTGCACTAGAAATAATACCTCATAACACTGTACCTATCGTAATTTCCGGTCTGTCCGGTTTCAAGATATATATGTCTGTTATTTTTATGTTGTTTGACCAGTTGCATGTACCAAACCATCTTTGTTTTTATACCATGAGTTAAGATTTTAAACTAGAAAAACATTCTTCAATTTCTAAGAGCGATTTTGATGCCACAATAATATTTAAAAATATATATATTCGGCTGGATTGATATACAGGTGGATTGATATACAGGTTACTCAATTATTTTGTTTAAATTTTATTTTAGATGCTTTATCTAATTTAAAAACATATATATTATTACAAGAACTGCCATTTTCAATTTAATAACTTTTAAAAATTAAAATTTCTATTTTGTACAAAGCTGATTTTTAACTACGTTTTCAAAGAAGAGCAATATAAATAAATATTACGCATAAAGAAGTTAGTGAAAGAAATTAAATATATATATGACATATTATATATAAAAAAAAAAAAAAGATGAAAAGATGAAAAAATTGAAAAAAAATTAAAAAAAAAAAAAAAAAAATTAAAGATTATAGCGAAAATATCCAAAACAGTAAATGGTCAAAGATACGCAAAATGATTGTCATGGTTATGCTGTCATCTAATGCTGTGTCATGGATGTTTGTAGTGGTTTGGAATCCGCATTAAACCGTATGAACTGGTCTAATGTGACCGTAGAGGCTGACAATCCTATCCTGTAAAAAGAAACCATCTCCTGTTTCGGAATCTGCTAGTATGCAGATGGCCATGATCCAACATGGACTATAGTGTCAGGGTGCTAGTTATAAAAAACTCGTGAAAGAAATTCAAAATATTAAGTGTAAAACGACTCGTGGAAGAAAATAACAGATGACAGTGAAAATGCCCAAAATTGAAAGGGATCAAGGATACGAAAAGAAACCTTCCAGAAAACAATATCCATATATTTCATTGTTAAAAACATATTATAGGTTAAAAAACAATTAGTGAATATATTCATATATTCCATTAATAGTAAGTAGTATAATATAGTATTTTGAGTTACTGTATTATAAACTACATATATGTATAGATCCTAATTTATTGACGGAATTGTGGCCTTTGTTAAATGTGTACTAAAATGTGCAGCGAGCGCTTTATAATTACAGAACTTACTGGTCAATGTAACCCATCTATTCAAAATGTAAGCCTTTTTTGTAGTTCCTTTCTGATACCTCAATAGACTTTGTATAGCCTTAATCTTTTTTCTTTGGAGTGGAACGGGGGGGAGGGGGAGAGGGCTACACGCCGCAGCTTGCCCAGGGAGTGGTCGCGACCTTGATTGTATTATGAAAGGGGTCTTAAAAATAGGTACCCAGGAGGTGAATAGTGCTTTTTCCCCAATTCTCCGCCCTAAATCACCCAAGGACAAACTGACCAGTCCATAGGCCCTTTAAAAATAACCTAATTTTTCAGGTTTAAGAAAGGTTGCAATAATGCAGTGTTTATCGCTTATTCAATTTCCAACCTTGCATTTTGTCGAGAGCCTTCCTCGAAAATTGCTCATCATATATATAATTTGGAATTGAATCATATATATATATATATATATGATTGAATTACAAATTATTTTAATTTATATATATATAACAAATATATTCAAGAATTCCAATTATATACATACATACACATATATATATATCTGTAAAATTGAATCATATATAGAATATAATTTCATCGCATATATAATTTGGAATTGAATCGTATTTAAATCATATATAGAATATAATTTCATTATATATATAATTTGAAATAAATTAAATTATAAATTTTATTAAAAAAAAACGATTTTTATGAAATATGATTCTTATATTTATAATTTTGGGTTATGTAATAAATAAAATTAAACAATTTCTATACATATTGTTTTTAAATATAATAACAGAAATATGTAGTATGCATATAATACAAATATTTAATATTTGTATTTTTATATTTTATTTATTTTCTTAATATAATATTATATTATAATTAGTATTTTTATTTTATTATTATTATTATTATTATTCTAACACAAGACTCATTTCTAATGGCTGTCAAAACACAACCTACAGATAAATAGTGTTTTTATTACATATTTTATTGTGCTGACAATTTTAAAATTGTTCCAATGGCATAACAGTGGTTGTAATAGTACAAAGGAAGCCAACCCGCGGCCAGCATTGAATATTTTTCCGGCCGTGAGATTTATCCCACTTTTACAAATTATATTTATTTTCTAATGGCCAAAAAGTAGTGAAAATCAATGTATTATTATTGTATGGAACTGGTTGACTTAGAATGCAATATTGAATTAAAGCACATTTTTGAAACATCAGAATCAAAAAGATTTATATAACACTTACATCACAAAAGAGAAATTTTCAGATTTGAGAAATCTTTCACAAAAAGATGTTAGTGCTTTTTTGGTTAAATTTGCATCTGCGAATCAGGGTTTTTTTTTTTTTTTTTCCCCAACATGAAATTGACCCAACATAAAACACTCTCAAACACAACGGACTTTAACTTGCAACACCCATTACGATGTGCAAATACCCAAATTGAGATCGATTTGCAAAAAGCTCAGTGAAAGAGTGGAGAAACAACATTGCATTAGAGTGTATGCCAGCTGCATAAGAAGAAAAAAATATATATATATTGCATTAGTAAAAAAAATATTTTTTAAGGATTTCATTTTTTTTTATTTCATTTATATTTATATTATTTTTATATTTCATTTATATTTATATATTTTTTATATTTCATTTATATTTATATATTTTTTATATTTCATTTATATTTATATATTTTTATATTTCATTTATATTTATATATTTTTATATTTCATTTATATTTATATATTTTTTATATTTCATTTATATTTATATATTTTTATATTTCATTTTAGTGTTATATATTTCGTTACTAGGGATTGTAATACCGGTATACAGGGATACCAAATACCGGTATTTTGAGCCATTTGTACAATTTTTGTAATACCGGTATTCACAAGTTTAAATACCGGTTTTTTTCGGTATTTATTAGAAATTTAGAATTCTTATCCGTGAAAGAATTCTTATATGTAAAATTCTTATTCTTATCTGTGAAAACAAGGTTGTAGTTGTGAAGAAAGTGTGTAATATTTCGATATTTTTAAATTGGTGAGTTTGTTAATCGCATTGTATTTATATATCATACTTTAGAATTCAAAATATTTTCAGATTTATTATATTTATACTCATAAATAATACCTCATAATAATGAATAAGAATAACTTTAAAGAACATAAAAAAATCAGTTGATAATACTTCGGTTTGGTTTTATTATTTATATGATGAAAAGAATAGGGTGGCACAAGGTAAAAAAATGTTCAAGAGTTATTAAAGTTAACGAAGAGTAGATATAAAAAGGCCTATCTGGCGCAGTCTGAAAAACATTCCAAGTTAACCCAATTGCAGTCATTAAAAACAATAAAAGTTATCTCATTTACAGTCATTTAATCTCAACATTCAATTTATAAAGAAAATGATGTAAATTTAACAAGTTTATAATGTTGATAAAAAACAACGCCGTCATCAAAAACATTCAATTTATAAAGAAAATGATGTAAAAATTTAACAAGTTTGTAACATTCAATTTATAAAGAAAATGATGTAAAATTTAACAATGTTGATAAAAACCGAGCAGTCATTAAAAACATTCAATTTATAAAGAAAACTGGTATTTATTCAAAAATATAAACATTTAAGAAAAGAAAAAAGGCTTTACATAATATAACCATTACTGTCAGATTTTCTTGATGTCACAGTCGTCATATTTACCATCAACCTTACCTCTATAGAAAAAATATATGAACCGTCATTGATAGTATCAATTGCTTCATAAGATATGTGTGATTTATGTTTAGGAGAAAATATTCTTTTTTTCTTGCCCTTCAACCTTTTATCCATTCCAAATAATTGATTAAAGGCATTCGAGACTTCTTTAGCTGTTTTTCTTTTAATCGGAAAAGACCAAGCATATTTACTGAAAGCATCAATAACATTTAACAAATATTTTTGTTCCATCATTGTATTTGCTATATTTTTCGATAAATAATAAATCGGCATCAAATTGATTATCTATACCAGGTACTACACTCTTCTTCTTTTAAATTTCCTTATAACAGGTTTAAATCTGGTATAAACATCTTGAGAATGCAAAAAATCTTTAATTTCTTTTTGTTTTATCCCTGTCTTCCTTTTAAGCTCCTTTATTCCACAATAACCAGTTTCTGGATCATAATATGTTCGGCCTAGAGTTTCTTTTTTTTTTGTCCTATTCCTAAAAAACGACACTTTTTTTATCCACATTGTACACAAATTCCTTTTAACATAGGTCTGTTATTTTTAGAAACAGTTTGATTAATATCTTTGTTTCTGTATGAGATTTACATTTTACACAGTAAATATTAGTCTTAGATAATCCCAATCCAAACATCTTTTTTTAGCTTTAATGATAGGTTTAATAATAGCTCGTGCTTGTCTTTCTCCTAAAGGAAAAATACCATTTGTAGGATTTTTAATAGCGTCTAGATCATCTAAAAATTTTTTGGTCAGCAATATGTCTCTGTTTCGTATCTTTTGTTTCATTGTAATCCATATCGTGTTTTTACAAGCTTTATCAACCCTATTTATACCCGGATCACCTCTTTCTAAACGTTTTTTAGTTTAGTAAACGGTCCGCAATATTGATAACCTGGAATATGCATTTCAGGTGGATTTAATTATTTATCTTGAAGCCAACTAACAATATCACCTTGTTTACATTTTTTACAACACCAAAAAGAAACCTTGAACCATTGATTTCTGATAAGTTTTAAAAATATGAATATTTTTTTACAAACCATTTATTAAGGAAGAAAAGAGGTTTTAACATATTTATATCCATTTAGCTGTGTCTTTTTTACATATTTTTCAACTGGAAAAAGTTCAAACTATTAATAAAATCTTGTTCTCGTTGATAAATTTCTTCTTCAGAAATTGCTTTAGCTTTCAATAAATTTAACAATTGTTTATAAAATCTATAACATTGTTTGTATTCTTCTTTCCTTTCTAAAATATTCAACGATTTCTCAATAATTTCAACAATTCCTGCACTTAAACTCAATGCTGCTAACGGTATAAATGCAAATGCTGCTAAACCAGTTCCGCTTAAAATAAACTTACTCACTGATAAAGAAATGCTTATCTTGTGAAAGCAATTATAACTCTTTCTGTAAACAAAGATTCGTTTTCTAAATATTCTTCCATTTATTACGGATGAAATCCCGCGGTTTTTATAATATTTCTTGGAAACCACGTCGATATTTCATGTTTGGATTCACTAAATCAATCATCAGGAAATCATGTGGTTGTTGAAAGCATTTTTTATAATCTCATAAAATTCTTTTTTTAGTTAAGGAACCGTCTATATCGTTAATTATGCGTTTCATATCTCGTCCTTGATTTTTTAAAAATATCTATAATTAGAGTTATCTCTTATAACTTTAGGTATAGGAAAATAACACTGAGCTAAATAGATGTTAGAAGCATTTTTGTGTCTTCCTTGTAAAAATATAACTGTTCAATAAGACTTTGATCTTTTTCTAAAAGACAATCATCAAATACAATTAAATTCTTTTTGGTTTCATCTAAATCTTCAAAAGTTATAAATTCACTTAAATCTGATACAAATACTGTTTCTTTTTATATTTTTGAAAATCTTCTAATAAAGCTTTTTTATCTTTTTCGATAACTTTTTACAAATCAAGTCGATATCTTCTTTTTCAATGTCTCATATTTTTGTATAATCATCTATTAATTTTTGATATTTTGGCTCATGTATATTTTTAGCACAAATGTATAATACATCAAAGTTATCCATAATTTTACGAATAATGTTAAGCACGACTGTTGTTTTATCTGAACCAGATTTTCCTATTATTATGAGTCTAAATTTAT
>BPLR01007830.1:0-22057 GCA_021605095.1 Caerostris extrusa
CTTTACTCAATTGTTTGTTATTGAAGTACAAGTTAGTGTTGTAAGAAAATGTATAATTGTTTTATTTTTTACTTAAATAATAAGTAATTATCTAATAATGCCATATAACAGGTGGGCTGAAAAGTTCGTAGGCTAACACATAGATGGCGCTACTAGTATTAAATTCATATGATTTTTAATTAGCTCTAACTTTCAAAAGACACGTGTATAAATTTTACAGCTGTTGCACTATTAGTATGTGAGTTATAGCATTTTTAGTGAAGCAACTTTTGTTAGTTTGAAAAAATGGATAAAAAGGAATTTCGTGTGTTAATAAAGCATTGCTTTTGGCAAAAAAAATACTATTGAAGACAAGGCTTGCCTTATAAACATTATTCGGACTTTGCACCGGGAAAATCAACCGTAGAGAAGTGAGCACCGAGGACGATGTACGCAGTGGAAGCCCCAAAGAGGCTGTTACCGACGAAAACATCAAAAAGTCCACAAAGTAATTCCTGATAACCGTAAAGTGAAGTTGATTGAGATAGCTGAGGCCCTAAAGATATCAATGGAACGTGTTGGACAGAACGGGAATGAATATTTGGATATGCGAAAGCTCTGTTCAAAAGTGGGTGCCGCACGAGCTCACAATCGACTAAAAACAACAACGAATTGATGATTCTAAGCAGTGTTTGGAGCTGTTCAATCGTAATAAACCCGAATTTTTGCGGCGATATGTGACAATGGATGAAACATGGCCTCATCATAAACACCGGAGACCTAGTCAGTCGAGTGGACTGCACGTGATGAACACTAAAAATGCTATAACTCACATACTAATAGTGCAACAGCTGTCAAATTTATACACGTGTCTTTTGAAGGTTAGGGTTAATTAAAAATCATATGGATTTAATACTAGTAGAGCCATCTATGTATAAGCCTATTAACTTTTCAGCCCACCGGTTATATATTATCTAATTTGTTGTGAAAAACACTACTTATGAATAAATAGATATATTTTTTTATCAAAAAACTTTATTTATGCGAGTACTATTTATTGTTGGCAAAAAAAAAAAATGTTGTGGCTCTTTAAAAACTTTGAAATTTTGTAAATTGTAATTTTGGCTCCTCCGACTCAAAAGGTTGCCGACCACTGCACTAGGGGATAATTTACCAATTATCCCACTTCTTTTTCTCTACCAGTCTCGAGGTTTTACAAAAAATTCTGTCCCAAAGAACTTCTCTTCTCCTAGGATATTTCGAATATCTGACATTGTTCACTCATTCCAGACAATTCTTTCACGACTTGTTTTTGGAGTGGCACTTATCTGACATCCATCCATTTAGCAGAGATTATGGGCTCGCGAGTCGTATTTCAAACAAAGGTCGTATACCAAACGAAATGTTTCGCTTCGAAATTGAACGTATAATGAGGTACATACAATGCATGGTTATATATGTAATAAAGGGTCATTGAACGTCGTGGGACACCTTTTGAGAATGGTACAGCTTGCTAAAACATTTTTTTTTTCGGGATTGGTTGCGTTGAAGTACGAACACATAAAAATGAGACGTGAAAGAAAAACATTGTTTATTGAGAACAGCATTGCAAAGTGCTCCTTCGATTTCGTTCTACTCCTGGTGGTGCCATGGATGTTTATTAGTGGTTCGAATGTACTTTAAACCGTAGGTCTCTGTCAAATAGGATCATAAAGTGTTGTCTTGAGACTGTCTTGTGACTTAAATGACATTGTATCATTGTGGCTTAGAACTAAAAGTGACTCTCTAATTATCTCTTGTTTAACATTTTTTAGGTTATCGCTTTATAGGTTATTGATTGTTTGGTTCGAGGTTAACGATTACATATTACTTCCAGTTTCGCACTATAAACATAAGATAGTTTCGAAAATTTTAAAACTATTAATTTCTTTCCATAAAAAAATGAGTAAATTAAATACATTCAATTCTGTTTTTACACGGTTTTGATTTCACAAGTATTAGAAGAAAAAAATTTGATTCCTTTTTCAATCGTTCGTAAACTTTTTTATTAACACGACTCGAGCCCAAATTTTGTGGAACATGTATGTGGGTTGACATTGGAGTTAATACATTTTTTTTTCAAATATTAATTCATTCATTAAATCTTAATTTTAATTCAATACATTGGGCCTGATTTATGTTCTCATGTATCTACCAATAGTTTCGGGCCAGATCCCGAAGAAAATCGACTTTATGGCTTGTAAAGGGTTTCGCAATACAGTGAAAAAAGGTAGGAAATTTTAATTTAAAAATTTTTTTTTTATATTACTTGTTTACTTGCTTTTCCCCATACACAGTTGAGAAACATGTGCTCCCTGGCTGTGAAAATGAGATTGCTGAATTAACATTCAATTCTTTAGCATAGCAATTTTATTTCACAATTTTAAAAACTATCCACACTGCTTATACAGGAAAGCCTTTCGCACTTGAAAATCGACCCAAATTCTAAAAGAAAATGTTGATCCCATTTTTTTTAAATTTCGGCGACAAACGAAGAATTAAAGCTGAATAGCAGAGCGCGTGGGAATTCCCCAAATTTTGTATAGCGCCAAGATGAGCAATTTTGTCTGCTTTCTCAACATTTTAGTTTGGTGCATGAAAACCGATAAATAAAATGTTTGCCTTAAATCTTTGTTTCAAAAGCTTGAATGAAATGTTTTCTGAATGCACGCCATTTTTGTTTATTCGCTAGGGCAAATTCAGAAAACTTCTTTTGAGTGCAATGTCGTATTTTTGTGATTCGAGAATTATTCGTGCATCAAACAGAATTACAATAGAAATGCAGAAAAAAAAAAAAAAAAAAAAACCTTTTTTTAAGAATAAAAAGAAAATAACATTGTATTATTGTTATTTAGAACTAACAAAAGACTCTGTCTAATTATCTCTTGTTTAACATTTTTTAGGTTATCGTTATTTATTGATTGTTTGGTTCGAGGTTAACGATTACATATTACTTCCAGTTTCGATATAAACATAAGATCCGTTTCGAAAATTTTAAAACTATTAATTTCTTTCCATAAAAAATGAGTAAATTAAATACATTCAATTCTGTTTCTACACGGTTTTGATTTGACAAGTATTAGAAGAAAAAAATTTGATTCCCTTTTACACGACTTTATCTTATTTAACACGATCGGCCCAAATTTTAAGTAGAAAATTTGGTTTATGTGGTTTTGTTGACATTCCCAGATCCAATGTAATGCAAGAGTGTGCCATTTATGGAAATTTCAGGCATAACATCCCAAAATGGACAGCGCAGTTCGACCGCCTGCACTTAACAACCATTGGGCGACAGTCTAGCAAAGAGTCGTACATTTCAGGCACGAGTCACTGCGGTATAACCTTGATGCTTGTGGGGGTACAAGGGGACTTTCTTTTAGAACTGTAGTGGCCCGGCTATTCAGGAGCGTTTTAGGGTGCCTTTACTGACAGAACGACCGTAGCTTATCTCGTCAAGCCACATGTGCTCCCTGGTTGGTGCTAAATGGAACCGTGGCCTAAATCAGAGTCACATTTCAATTCTGTTTTAAACTGATTTTATTGGCGCAAACACAATTTTAATTTAACACCAACTGTAGGAACTGTTCAAAAAATGGCTCCCTTTTTGGGCTTTTTTTGATTGGCATGGACTTGGACCCAAATTCTAAAAAGAAAATGTTGCTTTATTTTTTATTTTTATAATTGAGTCATTGGAGCCATTCATGGAATGTAATGCAAACATTTGTGGGAATTTTTTATAAGCGCCATGTCATTTTGTCAACTGTCTCATTTTGAGTTTGAAGTTCCTTTTCTGATGTTCATAATGATCTTTGTTTCACCAATTGGAAATGAAATATTTTTATGTAGCATCTTACATAATGTCATATAATTCACTTATAAAAATTGCAAAAACGCTTTCAATTCATTTTACGGACATCTATCGAGCTATCAAACAGAAATAATATATTCCTGCATACAAAAAAAAAAAAAAAAAAAAAAAAAAAGTCCATGCCACTTTTCAGGTTTCTAGAACAAAATGTTAAGAGTAACATTTTTTTAAAAGTATGACTTTGTTATTTAATATATACCTTTTAAATAATATTTTTCGTTATTGCGAATTTTACAAGCCTAATCTGGAGTATTGATTAAGATCGAAATGATAGCCTTCCTTATAAGATGTCACAACGAGTTTCATACACAAAAGTGACTCATTTTCAAGAAGCGTGGCGCTTCAATCCTATCTATTTGAGTCGCTGTGGGACACTGCGACCTTTGTGCAACTCAGACACAAAATAAAGAGGCCCACGCACCGCCCTCCTGTGAGGAGGCGCACAAAGGTCAAGCAACCCTCCGCGTGAAATCTGTAGACAAACACTCAGAAACAAGAAAGTTAAAAAAGCTGCACCACCCACTACATCAAGTGGCGAAACATCCGGGAGATATTTGTGGGGTCGGTGATTTCTGGTGCTCGTACATGAGAGCCATAGAGTAGTCATATAACAGAGAGCGCATTAGGATTGTCAGTGTAGGGCAAATATAATGTTCATGTGACTTTTACAACCAGCACTGTCCACTGACAGGAGCGACTTGATGGCTGGTCACTCTACCATTAAATTGTAAGGTACTGGTCACTTTGGTGACTTGCGTTACAGAGGGAAAAAATGAGCTATTAGAGAGTTTTTGCATACCGTATTTTTATAATACGGTATTTTTCTCCCTAGCGCGCATGCTCATAGGAAATTGCGCATGCGTATCTGTAATAATGTTTCATATGAGCATGCCAGCTAGGGAGAAAAAAATACTGTATGCAAAAATTCCCTATTATTGCACTGTAGAACACATTGCACTCCTTCAGAATTAGATTTAGGCATGCATTTCAGGTTGACAGTAAATCCTGGTTAGATAGGTCCATGCTATGATAGTTTGGTGATTTTAGGGGAAAATCTTTACTTTGAAGAATCGAAAAGGGGCCTGAAGGCGCTCTAGTCAGCTCCCTGGAGCACGGTGCGACATGTTTCACGTTCGTGTCCCGGCCCCGTGCCATGGATGTTTGGAGTGGTCCAGAATCCACTTTAAGCCGTAGGTCCCGGTCTCATATGACTGTAAGAGCATGACGGAGGCCTGTCAGACTTCCCTCATCCACATCCTTCCCAAAGAGGCAACTCAGCTCTAGGCATTGTGATGTGGTGTGGTGTAATAGCGCAATCGATAAACCAATACTACTCAATAGTAGCGGCGCTTTTGGGAATAACAGGTCTGCTGTCCTACAACGATATTCAAAAGAAAGGGTTCATTTTTTCCAAATGTCAATAAATATAAACGAAATTTCCATAAATATTTGGCATTTATATACTATTAATAAAGTTCCGCCTCAAAATAATTAAAAAATAAAACATTCATTTGTATGAACTTTTTGTAATGTTTTATTATATGTCATACAAAATGATCCGAGTTGTAAACAGAATAACATTTCTTGTATCTGTTTATCTCTGGCAAGCACATAGTTCAATAAATGTATGATTTGAGAGGAATTTCTCGGAATGTTCAGAATCGCATCATAAGATGTTTCCTTTTTTAAATAAATGCACGCAAGGAATAGGAAGCAAGGTTTGGTGGTGGCGGTGTTTCTTATCCCACTTGGTAGACATCTAGATAAAGTCCACGAATGCGTATGGAAACATGGTTGAAGGACAAAGGGGGCATCTTTTGTGACTTTAGGAATGATGTGGGTGAGAAGAAGTCTGATTAGGCTTTGTGACGCTCTACGGTCCTACGAGACTGGCACCTAACGCTTAAAGTGGGTTCCGAACCACTATAAACGTCCATGGTACCGCCAGGACTCGAACCCGAAACCTGTGGTGCAGAGAGCCAGAGCGCTAGCCCATTCAGGCCCCTAAGTTAAAATTGGAAACGGAAGAATCGATTTTTTGTCAGGGAAGGCAGCCAGACATTAGTAACGAAAAGCTAGAAAAAGTTTAATATTTAGAAAAATTGGAAAAAACATTGAAAGAAAAAGTTTAATATTTAGTGGGAAATTTTTCAACTAGCAGTTTTGCAAATTAAAAGTTTAAGCATTAAAAATTAAAATTGTTTTTTTATTGTTATTAAATATCTAAATTTACCTTTTTAACCTGTTACAGCGCTGTTTGAACTTGATCGATTTGGCCACTTGCCAATTTTCCATGCAGTCGGTGGTAGAGCTATACTAAAAATATTGTTAAAAACACATTAAGGACAAAAAGGGGTAAGTATTTAATATGAAAATAAAAAAAAAAAAAATAAGTTAAACAGGGTAGGCAAAGATGTACGTTCCCGATCCCTTATGAGTGTATGATCGTGTATCACGCAAGTGAGAGGTTTTCTTATTGGTGATCTCTATTTGTACTTCAAGGAAAAGGTGATATTTTTAGCAACTGTAGCGGACTTATCAGTTACGGAGTTCCAATAGAGCAAAAATAAATTCCGAAACCTGCACATCATCATTAATGTATAAAAATAAATAACATTAAATTACATTAATTGTAAAAAGAGATGCAAAAAAGGAAGTTTACAATTAAAATAATAAAAATTGCATAAGTTAAAAAGATAAAATAAAAAGCTATTTAAAAAAAAAAAAAAAAAACCTGGTGCAGTTAGGAACCGGTTTCATAATTTCATAATAAAATAAAATAAAGAAATAAGAGGAAAATAAAACAAAAACGATTAAGTATAAAAGTTCAGAAAAGATGAACATGACAGTGAAAAGTTGGCATAAGTTCTGTCAGTACATTTAAAAGTAAAAAACTCCAGTAGATGACGTCACGATTCATTTAGAAAATGTTAAGATACTTATTGATAAATAACTGAATAATAACAACTAACTAGCCAACATTTAACATTTTAAGATGCCCATCGTAGAGAAAGAGAAATTAAAAATTTTAAAAGCCATAAATGGCTCCTCAAATTAGTAATTTTAGCTATTCGGTTACCTATAAAGTCCACAAACTTTTGATTCGTGGTGGGAGTTTCATATATAGCACGGTGAGATGTAGCGACATCTATTGATGGAAAATGGAGTAAAAAAAAACAACTTCTACTTTCACTGTTAACACGGGAATTTTCCGTAGAATGTGAACAGAATGTAGCTGGCGTTAGAAAGGAATAAAGATGTTGTAAATGTGAAAATTGATTATCGTTTTTTTGCCGTCTGGATTTTAATAACACTACGCAACCTTACAAGCCGCCACAGACTCTTTTTGGAGCTAGCAACCCCAGGCTGGTATACTGGAATGTTTTTGAATATATTTGTTAGGAATATGAGGATATTTCTCAAGGCATAGAAATTTATTTCTCAGTGGAGATTAGAAATTTTGAAAATATAATCCATAAAGGGATGTGAATCTGTTTTCTAATTATAAACTACGGAGCATTAACCCTACTGGATATCTGCTTATTCTGAAAAACCTGCAACTTCAGAAGATTTTATGTTAAAGAACAAGCTTGTATAAGATAAACATGTAAGATAATTGGTAGAAAGGCCAAATTTTAGAGCAGAAAGTTGTATCTGATTTCTAGTCTGCTCTTTTGAGAAATTAAGCTTTTGAGCTTTTGCTCCCAGCAGTAACTTTAGCAAACTAATTTGGAAATTTGGGAAAAAAGGTTAATTTTGCGTCAAATATTAACCCTAGTTACTTATATTCAGTAACCCAGAGGACTGTTTGGACAAAATTGGTGATGTCATTGAAAATATCAATATAGATTTTCCGAGAAAAGGATTTTACTAAGATTGATTTTACCCAGAAAGTTGACCATTGTCTATATAATTGTTTAACTGACTAACGACATAATTTGACGATTTGTGTTGGCTAATTATTGCTTCAGCTTTCTTAATGTCGTCTGCAAACAAGCCTAGGAATATCGGTTGCAGAGATTAAAAATAAGGTAGGGGGTGGGGTAACCAAATAAAGATAACCAAGGTACATCCGTCCCGATTGGACAAAGTCTCGATCAAGAACAACCCACTTGTACTGAAATTTACGGGAAGAGAGATTCAAGGGCACATTGGTTTAATTAGGTGTTCAGAAACTAATCTTCAAATTAACCTAATGCTACAGCTTGGCAATCAAGACATTGTGCGAAGCGTTATGAAAGATCCAGTAATTATATTACCATAGATTTTCGATTGCTAAAGCCTTCGTGAATCAGATCGTTAAAACATATAGCCCCGTCCACACGAGAGACGAGAACGACCGAGTCGGATTATAATATACAATTTTTTTCTAAGAGCAAGAATAAATTTAAAATAATACTTTATTAATACTTCAACTATGTCTATCACAAATATTACGAAATGTTAAAATTCTACTAAATACATTACAAAGATATGGTTTGATTTGTCGCTCTGCTGTCATTTTTGCACACTTTAGCTAATTAGATCAGGACCTACAGTTTAGAGTGGATTCCGAACCGTTAACAAACATCCATGGCACCATCAGGATTCTAACCTGAAGCCTGGGGCACCAACAATAGGAAGAAGAAAAAACATTTTTAAAATTCACTCAAGATTTTAAAAATATTATTATGATATAATGCAAAATCATAATAATATTTTTAAAATCGCTGTATTATTTTAATCGCCAGGCACATTTGTGCCTGGCGATTAAATAAGTTGGCAGTCATTTTATTTTTATTTTTATTTTTAGAATCACATTTTAGACAGCAAAAGATAAAAATTTTGGACAGGATACTTGAAAATCTGGAGAACTAAGGCGAAAATCAGGAAGACGAGAGAGCGATCGAAGACATTGGAGTGCTATGTCTAAATTATGAGACCTGGTAACTTTATCTACTTCCATTGACGAATGGTGCACTTCTTATTCCTATCTCAAAGCGTGAATTCAAGATTTCGATTTAGAATGAATCGCATTTCTTGTGGGACTTGACTTTATTTCAGTTGGTTGGTTGGAGCTCAACGTTCACTTTTTGCACACTAGAACTATACCTACCGGGAGCTACAGCTTAACGTGGAATCCGCACCACGAAAGTAATAACAACGGTGATTAGCATCCCCACACCCCAGGGCTCTTCAGGAAACCGAGCTCTTTAGAACACAAGGCATAACCTTTGTACCATCAAAATGGCAGGCTTCATTTCAGGCATTGCTTCTAATTTGCCTGACTAAGAGGTTAAAGATCTGACATACATTTTAAAAAGCTCATGCATTTAAAAACGAAAAAAAAAAAAAAAAAAAAATTCAAAGTGGAAAAAGAAACTCCATGATGACACTGATGTAGAAAAATGAGCATAATAAATACAGAGTAGAGAGGGCCACTTTAAGAACTGACAATGTTATTATTCAACCACGAAGGAGAAGTTTACTTGCCCTATTGGCTTCTTTACTAATGAATTAATTTTTACATCATGCCGCAAAATTCAGCAAAAGATTTGAATTCTGGGACATTACATATTTTATACATGGGGGAATTTTAAAAAATATATTAAAATTCATGCAAATTTTAATTTTTGGCACAAACTTTATATTGACATCTTGAATTGCTATATAGTTGTACCTCAGTATATATACTTATCTGACTCATGACCCAGTGTAGCATGCACAGTTATAGTAGAGAAAGGCTGAGGTTCAAATCTGCTAATTGCATTGTTACAGCCACTACTTTCGGAAACGAAGAGGAATGATAGCGATTATGATAACTTATGTATATAAACCTGTCTTGCATATATATTCAGGCTTTCTGGTGGGAATTTACCGGGATTTCTCCCGTACGACATGTAAATGCCTGGCAGTTACCCATAAAACTTCTCTCGGAAGTCTCTGTCCTCCCCTCACAGTGGAGTCAGGAGCTGCATAAGGCCCACCAATGTTAAATACAAAATTTAGGTTTAAGGTATTTTGGGGTTTGCACCCAAGATCAACAACGGTTAAACTAACAGTATAATGACAAAATTCCAAATTTCAACAACTATTTTTTTTTTTTTTTATTGGAATTCTATCTCAGTAGCGAAAAACCACAAATAACATTGGAACGGTACCTGTGGAACGAAAATCGCCAGCACTAGACACACTAAGAAGAAAAAGAGAAAAACAACCGTGACACTCACTAGAGCACTATTCTGATGTCTGCCTATTGAAAGTCGCTCGACACGAAAAGAAGAGAACAAGGTACGCAAATTTTCTGCTTCAGCCTAAGACACCGTGATGAGTGACGTGCCACATTAGTGGAAACAAAAGGCGCTGCGAAATACGTGCCGCGTATTTGGCTTTCTTGATCTCTGAACAACGTGCATCTTACTGTGAATTAACGCAAGTGGAATTGTTAAATGAAGGGACAAAATGCCGCGGAGGCCTATGTTCTGCAAGAGTTGGCAGCCTGATGGATAAGTGGCTAGCGTTCTGGCCTTTGGTATCACAGGCTTCGGGTTCGAATCCTGGTGGTGGCATGGATGTTTGTGAGGGGTTCGGAATCCACATTAAACTGTAGGACATGGGAAGATGAATTCCGAGCGAAAAAAAGACAGTGGGGAGCTTTTGGCGTTGCTATCGTGTATGCCCTATGAAATTTCCGCGATCTGCATAAATCTTTCAAATTTCTTTACGCTTAAGGGCCAGTAGGTCTTATTACTTGCATCGTTGCTGGTGAGAAATATCGGCAAATGCTGAAAACTCTTGTTATTCCTGAATTGCAGCAAAGACGACGACGATTGGTCAGGACGATTTTTATTCAAGGTGGAGTCGGACCACATATTCTTCTTTCAGTACAGGACCTTTTGAAACTGTATTTTGGTAATAAAGTAATCAGCCGATTTTTTTTATGGAATGGGTAACCATTTCCCAGATTGTGCTAATATCCCCATGCTATTCCAGTACCTTAAATTTGTTGTGAAGCTGGTATCGTTACAAATCAGTTTCTCGAAAGAGAACGTAAGATGAGCTGTCAAAAACATCCGAAGTAGAGAACGTGATACACCGAATGCAATATGTTAAATACAGGAAAGGTCATTACACTGAAAACACTGCACGTAGCCTAGGGGACCCTAATGTTAATAATTAAAGAATTATTTTCAGAGATCTTCATATTATTCATTCCTGCAAGTTCATTTTTATTATTCGAACATTATACTGACATAATCTAATTTTCTGTACGTTGATTATAATTTTTGACTATTTTCGTTTCCATCTTTGTTGAATAAAGATGTCGAGTGCCTGAACGCGAAGCGTTCATCTACTCAATGGTATGAGAAGGCAGTAGGAAAGAAAAGTCATGATAAATAGATAATAGTAATCGTGTTATTTGAGAGAAAAAAAGAAGAAAGTAAGAAAAATGTAAATCATCGGTGATGGAAACGTAACAAGAAATTTATGATCAGTAAATATGCGTTGAAGTAAAATATCTAAAAAGCGATAAGTGAGCAGGAATTATGGCGGTTTGAGGCTTCGATTCCATTTAGAAGTAGAGAAAGGATACTTGTATTTTCCATTCAATTGCGTAAATATAGTTTGTGCCTTGATGAGAGGATTTTCGTGAGTAGCAATGGTATTGAAGAAATTTCTAGAAAGTTTATTAATATCGTTGTCAATAGAATCAATTTTTAAATCTTGATGAATTGTAGAGTTGCGGATAAACCAGGGTGCACCAGTGATAATACTGAAGAAGTTTGTTTTGAATAATTTGTACAGATTTCTTGTTAGACTGTGCAGCTAGACCCCAGATTGGGGCAGCATAGGTAAGGATAGGCCTGAGAACTTGTTTGTAGAGAAGTTTGTTTGACAAAGTTAATTTAGAAAATTTATTAATGAGTGGTAGAGGAGAAATTTTTTCCAACATTTTTCTTTGATTTTTTGAATATGAGCTCGAAACGTAAGTTTATTGTCTATAATTAAGCAGAGATATTTAATATTAGTCACCCATTCAATTATTTTCGTTTCCAACGGCTCATAAATCCTCTATGAGCTAGGAAAAATTTTCAAATTTCCAACTTGCTGAAATTTCATGAGATAACATTGAACTGTCCCATTTGTTGATGTTGCTTTTACTTTAAACATAAAAAATCATTTGTTTAAAAATAATTGTTACGTTAATTTTCTTATTTTAAAAAATAAGATTTCTTTTAATACTAAACTAAATATTATTTTACTAGCTGTGTTTGTGACTGTACAATCTTTCAGTTTTTTTTTGGTATCATTTTTTTTGCATATTGATTATCAAAATGCAAAGTATTTTTCAAGTTTATATACGAGTTTAAGTTGTATTTCATAAAAGTGAAAATATATATTTCCAAAAAGGAAATACCGAAGGTGTTTTATAGGAGGCAATTTATGGGCCGATATACAGTTTAACATAGATTTCAAACAGTCTCCATTTTGACGCATTAGCGTAACATCTGCAGTGGTGGCCTTAATACGTAAGTACCAAAATATTTTTAGAGAAATTTCATTTAAGAATGCGTAGTATTCTAGAAGGAACATGAAAATTTTTAATAAAATATGATCTTGGAAAATATGTTCTAAAAATTGAGGTTTTGACTCTTATTCCATTCTGAAAACTATATCTTTCTAATTCCTTATTTTTTTTATTTGTGATATAAATATGCTAAAAGATGTACATTAAGTTAGGATGGGCTTCTTTGAACAATTTTAAATTGTAAATTTGCTGAAAAGACTAGAAGGTGAGGCATAAAATTTGTCTGATGGGCACTTTCAGGAAACCTGTCATGTAGTTCTGAAAATTTTAGTGATACCTACAATAAATCCTGTTAATTGTATTTTTTTTTTCTATTGCAATTTGAAAATGTATAATGATAATATAAATTAATTCTAGTTTACTAAATTAAATGAATATTGGAATAGAAAAAAAGTTATTAATTATTGAATTCATTGTTCAGTTTTGTTAAATGTTACAGTAGGTTTGAACATAGACTTAAAATCAAGACCAACTTTTCATATAAATTAGGTTTACAGAACTGAAAACAAAATAGGGAAAATTTTTTTATAGGCTTACAAAGCTTATAGGAATTGCAAGAAGTTATGCTTCTGAAATCTAAAGTTTCAGGGGCATTAACAATTTTTAATGACATATAAAATGATTTTTATTAGTTGGGCTTATACATTAATCACTCAAGGGTAACAAAAGTTATATGCTTGAAAAAGTACTTATTTTCTTTTAATTATTTCCTTGTATTTTGGATGTGCTTAGTTAAATTAACGAATTTATTATATTTCATGAGGGTTGTAGTTTCAGTTATTGTATTTATTTTTTAAATATTAAGATTTTTACTCATTTGATTTTATGTATATTTTTAGATGATTTCTTAGTCCTAATCATGGACCTCCATTGTCTTATGTTTGTTGCAAAGGAAATTCTGCTTGCATAAAATTGCTTTTAAAAATGGATGTTGATGTTCAAATTCCTAAAAAAATTGGAAAACCTTTACATGAAGCATGTCAATGATAAAGTATAAATGTGCAAAGATGTCACTTCAATATGGAGCAAATGTAAGTACTCGGAAGAAATTTTCTAAAATTTTATACTGAAATATTTTGTTTTGGAAATATAGATTCTTCTTGCTAGAAATTCTTTGCAATTTCTTCAAAAATATAATGAAAAAAAAAAAAAAATCACTAACTTGCACAAAAAAATTAATGTTCATTTTCCAAATTTCTTAATTGTGCAAACTTCCATATTGAGCAAAACATACATTTGATTTTGAGCGGAACAGTGCTATCTTTTGTGTAAAATTGGAAATATTATGCAAAATTTTGAAAGTAAAATGGCATTTATGCTTATTCGATATATTGTTGTTTGCTACACTTCTCATTTGCTTTCAAAAAGAACTTACTCTGTGAGGACTTAATTTTGGAAAATGGCTAAACTTTTGATATAACTTTTCTAGATGGTTTTTACATTTACATTGTTTGTTTTTTCTTTTAAAATGTTGTACTCTTTGTATTTTTTTTTTTTAATGTTTTCATTTTAAAATTCTTTGGGTTCCTTTTAAAATATATTAAAAAACTGAATTGTAATAAATAATTTCAGCTTTCATATTGGGAAAAAAATAAATTAGATTCTTCAATTTACCCTATTTTATACCTGCCAACTCTTCTAAATTTAGGCCCATTTCCTGAATTTAATTTTATATAAATCTCCCAAATTTTATAAAGAATCTGAAAATTCCTTTAAAAAGGGATTTAAAAAAAAAAAATAATAATAACAAGGGGATTTTGAAGAAAATACCTAATGATTAAAAAATAATCCTTCACAAATGAAAAAATAGAAAGCGATCTATGAGTGTGAAAATATCTAATCCAGGTTAGAATACCAAATTAATAGTAATATTTTATTAACTTTGTATGTTAGAGAGTGATCAGTTGAGAGTGACAAAATTTATATGCTTGAAAAAATATTTTCCTTCAGTTATTGCCTTATATTTTTGGTATGGTCAGTTTTATTAATGAATTTATTAAATTTCATTAGTGTTTTAAATTCTATTACATTTATTATTTTTTTAAATATTAAGATTTTTACTCATTTGATTGATTTATATATTTTTACAGATACTGTTCATAATCATAGTCATGGAATTCCATTGACTTACGATTGTTAAAGGAAGCTCTGCTTGGATAAAATTACTTTTAAAAATGGATGCTGATGTTCAAATTTCTAAAAATGGGAGAACACCTTATCATGAAGTATGTCTGTACGATAAAGTAGAAATGTGCAGAGATGTTATTTTAATATGGTGCAAATGTAAGTACTTTGGAGAAATATAGATTCTTCTTTGCTAGAAATTCTTTTATAATTTCTTAAAGAACTTTTTAAAAATATTTTTAAACTGTAGATTAGGCATTTTTTTTTTTTTTCATATATCTGTTACTTTTCTAAGTTTCTTAATTGTGAAAAAAAAAAAAACTTCCACTGATTTTGAGCAGAACAGTGTGACCTTTTGTGTAAAACTGGAAATTATGTAAGAATTTTTTAATAGTAAAATAGTGACTTATTCATTAGTATACTTATTCATTAGATTGTTACTGTTACACTTTTCATTTGTTTACAAAAATGACTCTTAGTCTGGGAGGACAATTTATGAAAATGGCTTAACTTTTGATATAACTTTTCTAGAATGTCTTTGTCTTTACAATGCTTACATTTTCATTTTAAAATTTTGTACTGTTTTTTTTAAATCTTTTCATTTTAAAATTCTGTGTTTTTTTTTTTTTTTTCAATATATTAAAAAACTGAACTGTAGTAAATAATTTCAGTTTTCTTCATGCAAGAATTAAATTAGATTCTTAAATTAACCCTATTTTATTCCTATCGGTTCTCCCGAATTATTTGGGAGACTCCTGAATTTTAGGCTCCATTTCTGAACTCTCAGTGATTGCATATAAATCTCCCAAATTGTATCAAAAGTTAAAAAATTGATGTAAAAATTTTTTTTTTTTTTTTTTTTTTTTTTTTTTTTTTACAAAAAAATAGGGAGATTTTAGAAAATCCATAATGATCATTAAAAAGCAATATATTAGTGCGGAAATAAAAAATAACATCACTTCCTGGAAATGGTGCATTGACTTACAGAAGTTAAGGAAGCATTTTTGAATGAATCGTGACTTTTTGAAATGGATGCGTGATTTTTCCTTCAAAACTGTAAGAAATTTTGGAATCCTGTGACTTTTGTTTCATTTAGATTTCTATTTTTTGATGCAGGCATGATTTTGTGTTTAATAATGAGTGCTTAATCAAAAAATACCTTACTCAGTTTAAAGGAAACTAAACAAAGGAATTTTCTTACATAATTAAATTTAGAAATGGCACTTCCTTTTTTATGTACAGATTGTGGCACTGGCATTAATATAGCACATGGTGTAAGAGGAGATACAATTCTTAAAATTTGGCAACTGTGTTATTAAAATGTAATCGTGAAATAAGTAATCCTATAAACATTTTATGAAGCATGTGTAACTAAAGGGTGAGGGTGGGATTACAGTTTAAAGGATTTTTTCAAAAATGGGTACTGATGATGAAAATTTACAAGTGCATGAACACCTTTGGATCCAGCATGTTTACATGATAAAGACAATGTACAGCGATATTTTCATTTTAAAGATGGCTCAAATGCAAATATTCTTTAGAAATAAACTAGAATTTCATGCTGAAATATTTCATTTGTTTTGAAAATAGATATGTCACCTGCTATAGAGTTCTTTACAATGATTTTTCATAGAAAATTTCTATTTCATTATGTTTTATGTGTATATATGTATTTTCAGATAAATGCTTTTGGTATTATTCTACATACTCCTTTGCATGATGCCTGTTATGCTGAAGTATTGATTGCCCAAATTGCGTTTAAAAATGGATGCTGATGTTGAAACTTCTCTATGTGAAGAATCATTGTAGCAGGTCAGCAAGATAAAGTAGATTATGCAGTGTTGCTACTTAAATATGGAGCAGATGTAAATAGTAAGTAGAAATATTTTATTTTAAAACTTAATTTTGAAAATAGAGATGCCACCTGCTACTTACACTTGTAAATAAGGGGAATATAACAAATTTTGCACTTCTTATGATCTGGAAAAATGTACTTTTATATAAATTTAATTCTTTTCCAACTTTAAATGCAAATAAAAATATTCTTGATTATGAGAAAAACAGCCTGTCCTTCAGTAAAATGGGCAAATTATATGTATTTTAATTAATAAAATAATATTTAATTTTACTATTATTCTGGTTCAAATAAATACATCTTTCTTTTATCAAAAAGTTAGTCTGTGAGGGCAGAGTTTATGATGGATAAGCTTATTTGTTCATAAAGCTGTATATGCTTTTTGATATAAATTTTCATGTTTTTTATTGTTTTTATTTTAATTTTAAATTTCTATACCAGGGATGGCCAAACCGAGGCATTTTTGAATATTTTTCCGGTTTTTGTGAGATTGATCATACTTTTACAAAATATATTTATTTTATAATGGCCAAAGTAGTGAAAACCAAAGTATTAAAAATAATACATTTGTGCATCCCTCTATTCAATAATGAACTGTCGAAATGATGAGAAAAAAGAATTCTGATTTTAAAAAATATTCTTGCAAGTATAGGACATATATTACCTGTTTTATTGATGAATTTACAGTTATGAGTTTGCAGAATAATTAAATAATATTCTGTGAACTCACGATATGTCGATTTGCAAAATCTAAGTGAAAGAATGGAGAAACGCGTATCACACTAGTAGAATAAATATTTTTTAATGATTAAATTTTTAATTTTGTTTTATATTTATATATTTTTTTATATTTCATTTTTTGTGTTACATATTTATTGATTTTACAATGTGCGTTTAGTATCATTATTATTATAGTATGTAAGTCTACATGTAAGAATAATAGCAGGTCACAAAAAATAACTCTTTGTTTCAATTTATCACTCTAAAATAATGTCTGTGATGGGTCTAAATCTAATAGGGTGATATTTAATTTTATAAAGTTAGGATACATTTCCAAAAATGGTCCATAAGATCATTTGGGTTGGCCAACCCTGTTAAATACGTTGTTTATTCATTTATCAATAATTAAGTTAAATTCTTCAATTAGTTCTAATTAAATTTTATACAAAAAATAGTGTTGCATTTCTTGATAAGTTACAATTGAGGATGTGGGTCTCTGTTTATCTAATAATCTTGGGTGACCTTTTTGATTTACAAAATAATGGTGCGTGTGATTGCTTCTGTAGCCACCTACCATTTGTCTTATTGGTATTCTATAAAAGTTATTGAATTTCCAAGTCTTCTTATATATTTTATTAAAAAAATTCTTAAGACTTTTGAATTTGTGATTATCTATAGATATGCTGAGAAAGAAATTATGCATTTGAAAAGAGGTTATTATTAGAGTGCTAATTTTTAAAATTATTTGCTAATTATAATTTTTATATTCTTAAGGTTTCTAATGCCAGTTATAAATAAATATATATATGTTTATATTAATAAGCTATTCAAATATGATTATGATTTCAATGTATGCAATTTTCAGGTAAATGCTTTGGATAAATAGAATAAAACTCCTTAACATTCTACCTGTCTGCTTGGAAGTATGTCTTATACAGAACATTTCAAAAATCGTCAGTATCAGTTTTAGCATCTCGCAAAGCCAAGTGTTACTAAAGCACTAATGAATATTTTGACGTGAACTTTCACACAGATGTCAAGAACAGTGCCAACAACCTAAAAAAGAAAAAAAAAAAAAAAATGAAATACCATATGCCCAAGAAATTTAAATTGAAGACTGGTTTTACTTTTTGGACACAGTAGTATGTTTCATATAAATGTTAGATACTTTTATTGGTTTAAATAAAAGGATTTTCATATAAAAATTTCTTTTGGATGAAAGTTTAATTTTTTTTTTTTTTTATAATAAGTGTAATTGGAAATCTTATTTTTTGATTGTGTTTGTTCTTTTACTTGAAATGACATTATAATAAAGGTTGTGCTGTATTATGTATTGAATTAAGTCTTTGTCATGTATTAAATTTGATTTGTAGTAAATAATTTAAGCATGCATGTTGGTACATTTATTTTTGAATGATCCTTAAATTAACTCTACTTTTCTCCACAATTTAAAAATAAAAATAATTGCTTTGCATAATATAAAATGCAGCCACAAATATTCTCTTGCTGTGTTTTTTGTGTGAAAACAAAAATCAACATTCGACTGGCAATTCCATTAATAAAAACTCAAAGGAAAATTGGAGAAATTCACCAAATGGAAAATTGTCATTAATGTATATTAAAGTGAGACTGCATTCTTTTCTAAATGTATAAACCAATAATTGAAATATCATTCCTTGAGTAAACAAACAAAATACTGTAGTATTATCTTTGGTCAGTGCTTAACTTGGAAACCAAATATGTACCCAAACAAAAAATGTACAGGAGCATTTCTTCACTAATCAATAAATACTTGGCGATAAGCAGCAAAAAATAAAATTCTTGTGTATATTGCTATTTTAGCCATATTGTCTCTTGCATATGCCCGCTTAGAGCTTACTATACTGCAAATTCAAATTTCAACATATTAAATGCAGTTTTTAATTATTCATCAAATTTTTAAAAACAAAATGATGTATGACAATAACCTTCCTATTCTTAAAACATTTGTTAAATTTTTTAATGCTCTTACAATTCATGATAACACAGAACCAGAAATCAGGAGAACAGTCAAGGAATTCTATCGTTTAGAAATTTGTTTCTATTAAATTCGTAAAAATATTTAAAAATCGAGGAAAGTTGCCAACAACAGCATGTGCTTGATTGGCAATTTTGTACACAAACATGCTTGATGATTTGATGATTATTCGTTTTAAGGCAATGTTGCACCTGTTTTTTTTTTTTTTTATTATTTTTATGCTGAGCTTTTTAGTTTATGATCTCGCGTTGAAAAGTAACTTTCAGTAGTGTGTGTTGTTTTACTTGTGCTCCTGCTATTTGCTTAAGCCAATTTAGAAAATAAGGATTTTAATGTTTTAAAATATTTTATTAATTATTTGTGTATTAAGCTTAAATTCCTTCCTTAAGCCCAATTTCACAATCCTTTAGCATTGGCATTTGTTACTTATGTATTTAATTATTGAAAATTAAGTCTGATGAATTGTTATTCTATATAATTTAAGTGTTTTAAGCCTAAATTATTTGATCAAGTATTGTTTAACATATGCATTTAATGCATATTTTAATTTGTTGGAAAGTATTTATTTACTAACTCTACTCTTCAATATTGCTTCCATTATATGTATACATATAGGGGAAAAACAAAATTCATTGGTATGGTGTCCGCCTTTAAAAAACACACTCAATTTGAAAGAGAATTGTCATACACCATTTCATAACTTTTTTATTTCCTTTTATGCGTTTCTTAAAAAAAAAAAAAAAAAGCATGTTAAAATAAATCATGTAGGGAGAAACCCTACATGTGAATAATAATAATGAATAACAAAAAATGAATATTCAACAGTAAAAGAAATAAGTTTTATTAACATTGTTAATACAGAGGAAAAGATTGCAATTCGCTTGCAGCAACAAGGGGAGTGCAGCACAATCCTATATGCATTTCTACAATTATCACATCATTTGAACAAATTATTTAGCACCATCCAGAAAATCTAAAAACAACTGTTCATTTACGATATCTGTTCTTATTTCTTCATTCATGTTCTTGGTCTCTGTCTTTTTTTTTTTTTACACACTCATGTTCTTCCTGTTCTTTACTTCAACATTTCATTCTTGTTCTTTTAAAAAGAGAGTACATCGTTCAAAACAAAAGGATATTCATGGGTTTATATGGGTAGTTTTCGATTTACGACAGGACAAAAATAGTTGTTGGACATTCTTTAAACCTCTGTTGGAGACAATTGGTGAAGAAATCACTTAAGTAGCGTGTTTACAAAACAATATTATCAACAAGTAGAATTACAGATTACGAAAGGGAGTTCATGAGAATAAATAAAGTATGCCCAAAGTTTAGATGTTAAAGTGACTGCATGTGTATATTTAATCCTATAAATTTAATGGTAATCATTAAAACACGAGGTAAAAAAAGTCAATTTTTATGTTACTTGCAAATAAATCGAGCATTATAAAGTCGCTGTTATTTTTTTAAAGTGAATATTTGAAAAGTAGTGAAAATTATAAAATAAATGTTTTTATAATATAGGAAAAGTATCCTATTTAAAAGAGCACTTTATTTTGCTCGGTTTATTTTCGATGAAACCAGGGGAGAAAAATCAGGAAATGTATTTGAAAATTTAAGGAACACATCAGGAAGTTTAAAACACGACGAGCATACTTTAAACGAATTAAAAATGTGAGCGCAAATTTGTTGGTCTCAGTTGGAAATTATACAACAGGTTTAGCAATTCCAGGGAGAAATGTCTCGAATAATAATAATAAAAAAATCATAAATTGTTCATGATTTTTTTTCTTTTCGAATTCGGGATGATAACGAGGACTTTGAAGGAGTGAAATGAGACTAGCACTTGCAGCTGTCGATCACTTTGGTGACTTCGGCAAATATCTCATCCACTGTTCCAGTAGCTGGTATCTAAAAGATAATTGTATACAGCTATTTATTAAATAGAAAACTGATTTAGTTTTCATTAAAATATTAAGCATATAGTATGTTTTCTTTATTATAACAAATATACAAATGTTTATATACAATTATATTCCTATAATATTATTTTTATTCACTATTTAAATTATAATACCTTTTAAAAAATAAATATAGTGAAGTCTTTTATTCACTTTCCCCTTTGTTATTCAAATTTTTTTCTATTGTTTATATATTTAGCTATATTCTTTTCTTATGTAAAATCATTCAATAAGTTTGGTTTTAAAAATTATAATTACTTTAAAATTATGGCGAAAAAGTTTTCATTTGCCATTATCTATAAGAAAACCTTTATTACAAATCTAGTATTAAATCTAGCGCACTCAAAGCAAAAGTATATTATCATTACAATGCAGACGCACATATAACAGAAGAATGACAACGATCTTATCCGCTCATCCTGTGAAGGAAACGACGTTGCCACTCAAATAATGAATTAATTGGTTGCGCTTATCCAACTTTAATCCTCCGTAGCTCAATTGCAAGAAACATTGAATCACTCATTTCGCTGTTATTAGACAGACTTCTTTTTGTTAATTAGCACGGGAAGCAATCATCAGTTTCCACTCAAATAATGAGTTCATCACTGTACGTTATATTGTACGACTTATCACTGTTCATAACACAACGAGTCTCATTCAAGGTATCCACATTTTAGGATATATAAACTTTGTGAGAAGCAGAATGAATCTTCTTAGCAGAACAGAAACATTGCAAAAGGTTGGAATAAAAAGGAATACCAAAGTATATATATATATTTGTACGTTAATTTTCGGACTTATCCCAAACAAATTTTTAATAAAAAATAAAGAGAAAATTAATTGTCTGCTGTCGTGCAGGAAAAACTACTGTTATTGGCATTTGGGGATGGATAAAATAATTTAAACATCATATAATATTAAAATA
>BPLR01007831.1:0-34902 GCA_021605095.1 Caerostris extrusa
GACAGATCAAAACACGTCTTTTAGAACTGGTAGGTGCTGGAATCTGGGTATGTAATAATATTAGTTGAATATTTTCTGTCGTTGGATTTTAATTATGTTTAAGGAATCTTTATTTTTTGTTCTTTTTAAAAGAAGGAATAGATTAATTGACTTGGTTAAGAAAATAGATTAAAATGTAAGTGAATATTTTTGCATTACTTCATTAAGATATACTTCACCTTGTTGGAGTAATTAAATTAATGTATGAACCAGAAAAATTTATTTATTTGCAGTTATCTTTTAATATGTCTTTTCATTGCTTTTTCTAACTGAGAAAATATTCTTGAGTTTAATGCTTACAGTCATCGGGACATGGGAAGGATTTCGAAAGATTCTCTCAGAGGCCCAATAGCGTCGTACATTTACAATGTATAAAACCTCAGTAAACTCTCGAGGTGTAGTTCTGTTGATGCAAAATACTTACACACACAGAAAGAATATATTAATGAATTTGCTTATAAGGAAAATAGATTCAAAATAAGATGAATATTTTTGCATTACTTCATTGGGAAATAAATGCACTGCCAATTGAAGTAATTAAATTAATGTATGAACCAGAAAATCTAGTGTTTATTTATTACTGCAGTTATAGTTTTTAATATGAATTTCTTTGATTTTTATTAAGGAAAAATGTTATTTCATAGAGTTTATATACTTACAATCTCTGTCGCAGGTACAGTTGGAAAAGTCACTGGATGGGTTTATTTCTAGAAGGATTTAGGGGTAATGCTCGTACATTTACAATGTAAATGCATGTGAGAAATCCCGGAAAACTCGTATGGTAGTCTGATTGTAGATTGCTTACACACACAGCCACAATCGTCATTTTGTCTCTGAAAACAGACAATGCAATATGGGCCATCATGGATTTGAGCCTGATTCTCTTTGCAGTTCACAAACCAAACATAAATCAGGTTTCTTCAATTTTAAATAGAATTAAACTCAACAAACACCGTAGCACTACAGTCAATACAGTCCATGTGGACCATGGCCGTCTGCCTTTTGACAGATTCGAACAGAAGATGTTTTTTTTCTTTTATGGGGTACCCCAAAAAGGTTTTTCTAACGCCCTAATAAATAGTTTTTAGTCCATAAATAGGTTTTTTATAATATGTGGTAATATGTTTTTCACAGAAACCACATAATCTGATAAACCCAATAAAATATAGAGGTAAAAACATTCTATCAATACTTCAATCAACAAAATTCTATCAATACTGAAAATGTAATAACATTTTAAGAAATAGACAAAGGCTCTTGCTACAAACAAAACGATACGGTAAATTCGCATTTATAATTAATTTACTTAATTTCTAATAAAAACTTATAATTTACACCTGCAACTAGTAAACAAGAAAATGCAATCAAAGTATATTATTATTATGAGAAAAAAGAAAATGAATTTTAGGTATTAAATTGTTAAGGGGAAGTGTTGAATTGATAATGATAATAATTGTGAAAAAACGTCCAAACGTCGTTTAAACGTTTAAATGTCCAAATAAAAATTAATTTTTACCATTTAATCTACAATAAGAGGCCTGATGGCAGAGTGTCTGGCATTTGGCGTCACAGGTTTCTGGTTCAAATCCTGGCGGTGCCATAGATGTGTGTAGTGGTTTTGGAATCCACTCTAAACCATAGGTCCCTACCTTGTGAAAAGAAAACATTTCCTGTCTCAAAATCTGCAGACGGCCTTGGCTCACCCCTTTGGCTGTTACGCCAAAGAAGAAGATACACTACATTTTTTTTCTTGACAAAAATAATACAAAAATTGGTAATTATTGAAAAATGTTATGATTATAGAATCAAAGAATGATCTATTTTACATAAGAAGGAGAATATTTAGATGAAAAAAGACGAACTCGAAGCAATAAAGATTAACATAAAATGTCAGTTGGAAGTTAAATTGATTTAACCTAAATTATTATTTCCCAATAGCATCTATTTTGACATCAGATTATTTTTCACTGCAATGGGAAATATGTATCATATTCAGCATTTCCAGTGTGCACGACTGGATCCTGGTACATTGCACCAATTATTTTGCTAGCACAATTTGGAATGAACGACCTGATTGTTGACAGCTGCGGAGTTCACACACTTCTCTTTCCTCCGATTCAACAGAAATTCTTTTCTGGCCTATGGATTTTTCTACCCCTCTCAAACTTAGCCGTGAAACTTACGGTTCGATTTTACATTACTGATTTCGAATCAAGCTCTTAATTTGTAACGCGCTATCCACTATGATTTAAGTACATTGCATACATATATATTAAGTTACACTAGCCCATCTACACAATCATGTATTTGCCCTCTGAATCCTAATTGTAGACAGAATCAAAGTCTTCTATCACTTAAAGAAAAATTAAGAATCTTTCATTTTACATTCACAGAAATGTGTATTGAGATTCAGTTCCAATAACAATAAACACTATTACATAAAATATGAATAATATGCGCCCATTCAAATTTGGTATGACCCTAAAATGACAAAAGCAAAAACTTAATCTGAATAATCGCTCCTTGTAAATGTTCACTAATTTTTGATAATGTACGTTTCATGAAATTAAAGATATTGTATGCCTTTACATTTAAAACAGGTAATCCGTATCTTATGGACATTAAGCAAGAAGATGCTTTTCTAAATTCCCGAAGAGGTTTCCAATTAAAAAGTATAATTAATTAATTACTTGTGAGTCATTTACAGAATCCCCCCTTTTTCTGTTTAAAACGAATAATTTACTGAAGAACGATAATTTAATGTATTTAAATATAACCGTACAATCTGTTCATCCCAAAAAGGAAGATGCAAAAATTTTCTCCACATTCAACTTGTTTAGCGCTATATGGTCATATTTTTTTTATTGCACACTATTAGATAGAGACCTACATCTTAAAGTGGATTTCGAACCACTAACTAACATCCATATCAGGATTCGAACCTGAAGTACGATAGGCCAGAATGCTAGCCACATGGTCATCAGGCTGCTGAAGGCCTACTATATAGCATTACGTTAAGATCAAATACCAACAGTTACATCTTAATTATCAATATGTGTTCCAATAACAGCTGTTTAAAGCCGCTCTAAATCATAGAATGACAATGGAAGAGAACTTTTAAATTTGGAAGAGTTATAAAGAACGGAAGTAAAAAGTAATTGATGATATTAAAATAAAACAAAGTTTTATTTAAAAATTAATAAAGACAAACGTAAAAATTCGTAAAAATAAAGAAAATTAATGAAATTAAATATTAATTAATATTCGAATATTTCCTAACACAAAAATAAGAAAAATAAATAAATATTTTGGCCTCAGAGATATCTAACTTAACCATTAACTAGATTAACGAGATAACTAGCCTTGACCATTTATTATTTTATTGTTTCTGTCGAATATTGTCAATAAACTGTCTTTTATAAAACCCTTTCATAAGCTATGTTACTATTTTAACCAATTTAAATTCATAAAATAATAGTAACTTATATATTGATAATTAATAATTTGAATGAGAATATAATTCTTTTTTTCAATTTTTCAAATATAATGTTGATTGAATACTCTTGATTTTTCGAGACATAATCTTTCATTTGAGGTATTATGGAAAATATATTTATTCGTATAATATAGCATTTGATTTAATCCTTCTGGATTTATTATGGATTCAAGTATTCTAAATTTATAAATTTACAAATTTTCAATCAATAAATTGATCCAAAATGTGTTGAATATTTTTTTACAAATTTTCATCTTTTATTCAACCAGTTGGAGTTTAAGTAATGCTAATGGTTATAATAAAAGATTACGAATAATGATTATAATAAATAAAAATTATATTTTGATCAAAATGTGAAAAAAACGAATTAGATTTTTATTATAATATCATTATCAATATCTAAGCAAATTCTTTTATTTTACAAAATAAAATAGTAAAATAATATTTAAGAAAGAGACAGATGCTTTAGGGTTTTTACAACATATACATTAATTCTTAAACTCCAACTGATTGAAAGTTTGTAAGTCTGTAATTTAGTGCTAAGTTTGAGCATTAAAATAACTTCAGTAAATATTTTTTTTAATTTCCATAATGAATTTGCAGAAGAATTAAATCAGATGGAGTAATTAAATCATTTTAGATTTTTTTATTTTTTTTTTTCAAGGTATAAACACAGAAGTGAAGTCTCAAGGCTGAGACGTACTCAAGGTCGCGTATAAAGATTAGTTTCCTAGAAATCTCATTTTCTTTTCTTTTGATAAGTTACAAATTAATTTTCCGGTCGAACCCGAAATGTTTTTATTAAAATTTTTAAAATAAATTTTTGGACAATTTTAAATACACTTTGAAGTCTCAATTGAAACATAAATCAGAAATCTCATTTCTAATTAGCCTTTAATAAACTTAAAAAATAATTATTGTTTTTGAATTAAAATGAATTACTTATAATTTGAATTAAAACATAAATCACAATACAGTTTGTAAGCTCTAATATTATTAAAAATAAATATTATTATATTAATGTAATTTTAAAAGCTAAAAAATAAAACAATTACATATTTTTGAGACAATAAAAGCGATTTTTCATAAAGGAACAATATAATTTTTTTCTTAGACTTCAGTTTTTTAGTGTAGTTGAAATTTTTACCTCATTCGTAGTTTATTTTTAATTTTTTAATGGCATGAAAAAAAATTTGGGGTGTAGGCAATGAATTAATTTTAATGAAATGCAAAAGAAATCATTTATAATATAGAAATCTCATTTTCAGGAAAAAAAAAAAGAAAATGACCTAATTTTAAAAGAGTTATGACCTAATTTTCATTAAGTATGAGGTATAAACAATAAGATTTTAATTTTAGTATTAACTGACTGATGCGTATGGAGAATTTAAATGCAAGACTTAAAATTATCTCAAGTATATATTATAAATCTTATATATTGTATTTTTATAATTTTTAATAAAACTTAAGTTATATTTTATTAATTTCTAACGATTTATTTTCAATAATGAAGAACTTTTATTTTAGCTCAATAGTTTTTCTGGAATTATATTAATTTACATACAGAAATTGATAGTGTTACATATCACTATGCGGTGGTATGTAACACACCATTTACTCTTCCAACATTTTATCTTGTGGCGGATAACAGATTACTTCAAACTTAATTTACACTAAACGAAGTTATATTTTTTTTTTAAATATTATCAGGAATTACATTTAAAAAAAAAAAAGTCTTCCTCTTCTTCATTGAGGTTCCTTGGTGGCCAAGCGGGTAGAGCTCTGGCATTTGGTATCGCAGGCTTCAGGTTCGAACTGGCGGTGGTATGGATGTTTGTTAATGGTTCGGAATCCACTTTAAACTGTAGGTTCTGGTCTTTTAGCCCTCGTGTCTTTTTCAATGGTGCAACAGACCCTTGGTGAGTCAAGGCCTTCTACCTACTGGCAGATTTCGAAGCAAAAGATGTTTTCTTTTTACGGGGTAGAATTGTCAGTCCTACACTCAACCCTCTACAGTCATATTAGACTGATATTTACTGTACTTTAAGTAGTAAGTGGATAAAAAAAACCAATTAGATAACTTTAATAAACTGTTTGATAATGAATGAAATCAGCTATAATCATTAAAACAATCGCAAGGCATCAGTAAAATCCATGTATGCGGAAAGGCCAGCACAATATACATAGAAATTTATTTATAGCGATATATGCATAAATGTGAAATTTCTCAATATTAATAATTTCTCAATATTAATAAATTCTCAATATTAATGAATTACTCAATCATTAAAAATCTCTAGTCTCGTATTATTTTAAATAAACTAGTTTATAATAATATTTTTCAGCATAATTTGAGGTATAAAATAAATTTACAACATTTAAGAATATTTCTTGAAATATATTTTTAAAAATTAAGCAGTGTCTTAAATAAAAAGGTTTATCCAGAATTTTAAAATTAAAGATTATGAATTTTTTTTACCACAGAAAATTGCTTTATCACAAAGATTGATACGCTGGAAAAAAAAAAAACTCAATAAGATGGGACCTATCCTGATTCGTCGATTGCAAACCTGATTTATTTCTATCCCAAAATTTCTAAATTGTAATTAAATAATTAAATTAAATAGTAATTTGTTTTAAAATTTTCTTATTATGTTGGGGCCTGATGGTTGAGTGATTAGCCCTCTGGAACTCAGTGCCACAGGTTTCGGGTTCGAGTCCAGGCCATGAGTGTTCGTAGTGGTTCGAAATCCCCTTTAAACTGTAGGTCCCGATATAATTTGACTGTTGGCTATTGCTGACAACCTTGCTCCGTAAAAAAAAAAAACATCTCCTCTCTCGAAATCTGCCAGTAGCCTTGGCCACCATGGGGCTGTTGCATCGATGAAGAAGAAGAATTATGAAGAAACACTAACTTAATGTTATTCTAAAAATTATTATTTTGTTTTTACATTAATGTATATATTGAATGATCAGTAGACTATAAATTTATTTTCAACTTTCATTCAATTTTAAGTAGAGATTGTTAAACCTAATTATAAGGTTCTTTTGCTTCTACTTTTGATTAAGATTTTAGAGTATTTGATTTTAATTATCAATTAATAATACATTTAGATTATTGTTTGTTATTTTTAAATTTTATAAATTAACATTTTTTTCTTTACAGTTGGAATTCTTCAAATTTATGACTGCCTTCAAAATGGTAAGCATTTTTAATATTGTTAAAATCATATAAGCCTTTTTTTCTTCATGAGTGCGAAACACGTAACAGAAATATGTACCGAAATTGATCAATGAGCGTTTTTAAGAGAACATCTCATTTGTTTTGATATTGAATAAATATATTTTTCCAATAACTTTTCAAGGATTATAACTTTTTACTTTTGACATTTTTAATATTTTCAAATGCATTTATACATATTTTGATTGTTAATATTGTTCAGATAATATAAACATTTTTTTCTTCTTGAACGTGTTCAAATAATATAAACAAAACACTTAATAGAAATATGTACCGAAATTGATGGCTAAGCATTTTAAGAGAACATCTCATTCGTTTTGATACTGAATAAATATTTTTTCCCAGTAATTTTTTTCAAGGATTAGAACTTTTTTATTTCAACATTTTTAATATTTTCAAATGCATTTATACATTTTTACATTTTTTTAATATTGTTCAAATCATATAAACATTTTTTTCTTCATGAACGTGAAACACGTAACGGAAATATGTACCGAAATTGATCAACGATCATTTTTAAGAGAATATTTCATTTGTTTTGATATTGAATAAATATATTTTTCCAATAACTTTTTCAAGATTAAAATTTTTTACTTCGACTGTATATGCTGACATTGAAACAACCCAACTTGATAAGAGAAACAATTCAATGTGTTTTCAACAGTACATACAATAACATTCATAGTTTTCCAAAAAGCAAAATATTAAAATTAATTCCGAAAAATTAATTAATCATTCCGAATTCTATTTTAAATTTACAATCTATTTGTATAAGAAAGTATTTTTATGTAATTGGGATTTAATTAAATTCAATTAAGTGTTACTTAAAAGTTGATTTTTTTAAATTCAAAAATTGTTCTTTGTCTTGTAATTGTTGTTGCTTTTTGAAAAAAAAATGTCATAATTGGCTCCAAAACAGAAAAATACATTTGTTTTCAGGTAATAAATCAATCACCAGAATGTTGCATTCAAAATTTTTTTCTCGCCAGCGAACAATTAAATAATTAACGTTTCCTTTTTTTCTTTCTCAAAAACTTGCCTTTTGTTTATTCTTCCACTTGTGCGTGTTTGCATTTCTGATTGTCAACCTGTTTCGATACAGCTTTTCATTCTTCGGCACAATTCAGAATAAAAGTGGATGTTTGCTTTTTGATGACCGTGATGGAAGGTATGCCACAAGATATTTCGGCTTCTTATTTTGAAAAATAGTAGGCGGTGTTACTGAAGTTAGTTTTGCCTGGAGCTTTTCTCGGTTTGAATATAAATTTTCCAAAATTTATTACAGCACTTCAGAAAAGTTGTTTTTCCTTTTTAATATTATGCAAATTATAAACTTTGGGAAAACCTTTTTACATATTTACTTCTTTTTTTATATTTATATATATATTTTTTTTTTTTTTTTTTTTTTTTTTTTTAAAACATTTGCATTTGTAATTTTGTAGTTTATGATTTAGATACAAGGCCTGTATATTTTATTTGGCCCTTCATTCTAACTTTTTTTATTTGATAAAACTTTTAGTTCAAGAAATAGTTCTATTAGTGTAAATTCCGCTCTCTACTGAATAATTTAAATATATTAATTTGTTTTTTTATAAATAAAATGCAATAACCTTTAGAGAAAATTTGGTGTTAAATTTCTGCCAAATTTAATAATTTCTTTCTTTTTCCCTTTATTTTTTGATAACTTTAAATTTTATAAACATTATTATTATTATTATCATCATCATCATCATCATCATCATCATAATTACTGTGTGATTATAACGAACGCGCTTCGCTATAAAACCATCAACTCAAATTGGCCGAAACTTTAGCAGATTCGGAATTGTGAAAAATGTTTTGTCAATAAGAAAAGAAATACACTTATATAGGAAATGGAGAGAATAACCCTCCTGATTTTGTAAAAACCTATCGAAAATGAACTTTAAAATCTCTACCATATAGCATCATGTAATAAATTTAATAATTTCATTATGAAACCATATTGAATTAAACTAAATCATAAAGGAAATCAACTTATTATTATGTATTTATTACATTTCAAATTATTATTACATTTATTATTATTTTAATTACATTTTAATTATTCATTCCATTTTTTCATTTTGTTTTTTGACAGCTTTAAATTTTATAAACATTATTATTATTATTATTATTACTCTGTGATTATAACGCTTCTCTATAAGATCATTAACTGAAATTGGAGGAAACTTTAGCAGATTGGGAATTGTGGAAACTGCTTTATCAATAAGGAATAAAAGCACTTAACAGGAAATGGACAGAATAATCATCCTGATTTTATAAAAGCATATAAAAATTTAACTATAAAATCTCTACCATGTAGTATGATGTAATCAATTAAATAATTTTATTATTATTATTGTTCTTTATTTATTAATGTTATTATTAATTATTATTATATATTTATACAATGTTTATACAAATATTTTTCACATTTAGTAAGATGTAATTAAACAAATAATTTCATTATGAGACTATACTGAATTAAACTGAAGCATAAAAGAAATCAAAATAAAAACACATTTCAAATTATTATTTCACTTATGTATTCGCTTCAAAAATTATTATTTCGCTTATTTCGCTTATGTATTCGCTTCAAATTATTATTTCGTTATGTTCGTTATGTATTCATGCCAATTTAATATGCATTTATTTATTTTTATTTTTTGCAAATTCAATATTGAAAATCTATTTTTAATAGTATTTTCTTTAAAATAAATATTGTGTTCACGTAGTACAAATATTTATACCATTTAGTGAGATGTAATCAATTAAATAATTTTATTATCAGACTATATGGAATTAAATTGAAACATAAATGAAATCCACTTCAATTAAAACATATTTATTAAATTTTAAATTATTATTTCGTTTGCATACATTACGTCAGAGTATTCCTGACAATCTAGTATATATTAATAACTTTTTCACAAATTCAGTATTGAAAGTTTATTTTTAGTAGTATTTTTCTTTAAAATAAATGTTATATTCACGTTGTACAAATATTTATGCCGTGTAGTATGATCTAATCAATTAAATAATTTCATTATCAAGCTTTAATAAATAAAAATATCTGTTATGAATCTTTTTATATATCTCCTTTTTAAAAATGTTGACGGAAAAAACAATTAAATGCACTTTTAAGCTACACAAAAAGTAAAAAATTTGAGATAAAAAAATTTTTTTTTAATAAATTAGCTTCAATTGTGAAGAATAAGCAACTAATCTAAAAATAAATTACTTTGATTTTGCAATGAAGCTCGAATTAAATGATTTTGAACTATAAAAAAATATTAAATATTTTTAAAAATAGAAAATATTAAATAATAATTATATTAATGATTATGAGTCTTCTACTTAATAAATTAATTCATAAAATTAATCTATTACAGACGCAAAAAAATAAGCTTATTCACAATTTATTTCCATAAATTTCACATTTATTTTTAAAATTTTACCCAGTTCCTAATTTGAGTGTAATTTTTCTTAATATGAATTTCTTAATTAATATGACTGTATTTAGTTAAAACGTAAAATTCGTCCCAGGTCTAATTAGCCTAAAGTGTGCAAAAAATGACAGTAGAGCTTACAAATAGAACCTAAAATTCTTCCATATGAAAACATATCACAATTTCTGAATGCATTGCTTGATAAAATTGATTTGAAAATGTATATAACAACTTTTTACCCTCGAGTGGAGCTTTATTCAACATGATTTTTAATTATATAACGGCCAAAAACCTATAAACGAGTATAAATAATCAACAAGCAAAAAAATAATTGATACAAATAATAATAGGAAAACAAAATAAATATATCCTTATTTTAGTAAGAGCAATTTTGATTTTTAATTTGGTTGATTTCTTAAAACTGGAACATTTTCTAAAACTTTTAATGCAGAGCATTCAAAATAAAAATAAAAGTTAGGCCACGCAAAATAAGGTGGAAATATAACGTTTTTTCACTAGATGCCAATATTAGAATGCACGCAATTGAATTCCATGCGAAGAGTAAGTTGAAATCATTTTTTTCTGTTGAAATATAATTAAAATAATCGGACTTTTGATAAATACGTTATTGAATTATCATATTTATAAAAAAATCCGATATTTTGGTTAGACCGATGAAGTTATTACGTTCTTCTCTTATCACAGAATATTATTTTTATTGTATTTTCACCTAATTTTGAGTTATTAAAAAACTGAATAGTTTTTAGAAGTTTGTGGTTAAAAAATAGAAATCCATAATTTATTCCCTTTTTTTTTTTTATTGTTTTTGCAAAAAATGGATTTTTTCTGACTGATGATAATACCGCCTACCCATATTTATTGATTGGATAACCGCAATTTTTTCTAACGAAAGAGAAAAACAATTATTTGATAAAAAATATGAACCAAAATTATAACCATTCAGAATTTTTCTTTAATACTGCTATTTAAAGTGTCTAAAGTGAACACATTTTCTGAAATATTTTGGGCCAGGAAGAAATATTAAGATGATTTTGTTCTTTATATTTACTTCTGTTACTAGAAGTGAAAAAATAGTATTGTTTAATGTGGCGTATTAATATTATTTAGTATATTTGTAATAACAATTTCAATTAATTTATGCTAAATAATTAATTGAAAATGTTATAAATATAAATCCCGAAAAATAATTCTGACATTAATAACTTATATCTTCATGATATGACATAATTATAAAAATTATGATGTCTAAAATATCTTTTAATAATTTAATCACCGAAATGTGACATTCTGGAAAATTAGTAAAACAATGATGTTTGTAATGTTAAAAGAATAATTTTTAAAAAACAATAAAAAGGTTTTATTTAATAATGCAATAATTTTTTAAACATTTAGAAAATTTATTTAAATATATGTTGTTAATTCTAAAGCTTAGATTTAAACGATCTTTGTCATGGTTTTATGATATGATTCTTATTAGATATATTAAATCAGTATAAGTTATAAATTTGATGCTTATACCACAGTATTTCAAAATGAAATGGATTATTACATGTAGATTTCATTGAATTTTTTTATAGATGTCATTGAATTTTTTTATAGATGTCATTGAATTTTTTTCCAATATTTTTATTATTGTTGGTTGCATCTTTAACCGTTTCTAATAAACAAATATATATAAGTTCTTGATCATTATGCACACTTTAATGAGAGGTATCTAGAGCCAGTGTTACTACTACAACACCACACCACATCACTGTGCCCTCTACAGTTTGGGAATGATGAGGGTGAAATTGAATGGACCCACGATGGAGGCGAGCAAAATTTTGCAAAATTCAATGAGGAAACAATGAGAGGAAATTTATACAAAAACAGAAGAGAATATCAAAAATTTAAATTTAAAAAAAGGAGGGATAATTTGAAACGTGAGAATATATAAAATACATAAAGTAAATTATTAGAAAAATTTAAAAGCGATGTAATACAATAAACACTACATTGTAGAATGTACAAATCAGAGAGCTGAAGGAATATTTATCAAAGCAATTAATATACAAATTAGAAAAGAGTAACAGCTAATAAATAATTTGATAGTAGAAGCAGTTTCTGCAAAATTATGAAGAATGTAAATATAAAAGACATGAAGATATTACATAAGAGATAATAAGCAAAGCACATAATTAGATAATTGGTATTCACATAAACATTAGGATTGTGCAAATTAAAATTTGTATGAAATAAAATAACAAATTGTTTCAAAATTAGTTTATCCTAGATATACGCACATAATGTGCACACCCACGTAAATTATATTATAAAGCAAAATTTCCTTAAAGAACCAGTGTTCGTTGTTCAATTTATTTGAAAACAATATGTTACTGAAAAATAACACATTACAAAGCTCTGTAGAATAATGTTTTTTAATATATGCCCAAATATTTCCTAAATTCTTTCACTTTATATCACTAAGAATTCTATATTCATCTGTTTAAAAGCACTACTATACTAAGAATCACACATATGCTGCATGTTTATTCACCAATAGATATAACACTAACTTGCAAATTGTCACAACGTCAGTTATTCCTAACTTCTCTCGAGACTAATTCAGATACTCCTATCTTCACTTTAACAGCAATCGTCTGTAACGAAATGACATAACAGAGAATGCGTAAATGTCTGTAGGAAACCTATTCGTGAAAGCAATTCTGTGCACAGTGCCTTATGTATCGACCGGACAGCCATCCTTCACTGTAAGGTAATTCTCTGTAACCGACAATAGGTCTGTCCACCTGCATAAATTTCGACATTCAGTCTCTTGATCTCCCGGGAAATGTGCTTTTAGTGATCTCCAGAGGAAATAGGGCATGTATTTTTGAAGGTATAAGGACAACACATCGCCTATCGACTCAAGTGATAGGTTTAATTGAAATGTACAGGATTTGTAATTTAAATGTATGTGGTCTTTCATAGTTAAGGAATTGTATATAAACATGGGAGTTTATGGCTTAAAATTGAATATACTCAACAAATTAATGACACAATTGAACCGAATAAGTATGTTATAATAAGAATGTAGTAATAGTTAATTTCTTAACTTTTTTTTTATAAAAAATGTGTAACTTCTTGTTAATTATAGATTAGCAGAGGAGCATAAGATATTTTTATCTTAGCAATTGCAAATACAAAGCATTAATAAAGAGATTTTTAAATAGAGTTCTGTGGATAGATTTTAAATCCTTATATATTCTTGGTCTGGATCTGTCTTTGGAAATCTATCGGAAATCATAAGATACCTGAATAACTGAATAAGTAGCTGACGATTCATAATAACTGATAATGGTATGTCCCTCTGCATAAATTCTGAATTCAATGTATAGATCTCATGTCTAATATTAATAATCTACAGTTTCAAAATAGGTATGTTTTTATAAACTGTATAACAACAACGTATCAATTGAATAAAACTGCTAGGAAATCAAAGCGCATAGGTGTCACTTTTTTATAGGACTATATATGAATAAAGGTAGAATAATAATTATAAATGAATAAGGATAGAATAATTTTGAAAATAAAAACACCTAGAAATTTCAGAGAATTAAATATATGTTTAACTAAAATTAAAAAAAGTTTTCTTCCCGTGATGGCTAATCTATTCAAAGTATTAATGATAAGTTATAAACTTATAGATGAATAAATATAGGATACATATTAAATTAATTTTAAAGTTAACATTTTTTTTTTTATTTTCATTTAGATAAGCAATTTCATTTAGATAAGTACAGACAATATTTATATGCGTTTAATCGCCTGTACATTAATTTGAAGGTGTGTCTGAGTCATTTTTATATTTGTATTTAATAAGTTGTTTGTACAGTTAAATTACAGATGAAATGATAAAATTATCTAACGCGCTGTTCTTTTATAGCTCACTACGCAGTACACAACAAACAGCAATATATTAAAATTATAAAAATAATATTTTTGTGAGATACTTACTGTTTAAAGTAGTAAATCAATTTTGCTTTAAAATTTCTTTCAATAAATTCATAAAAATGCTTTTTTTTGTCACCATTAATTAAAATTAATTTTTATTTAATGATTATTTAATTATGACTGATTTTTACTTATTCATCATTATTATCAACATCAATAGCGCGACTGCTCAGGACGGACTAAGACTTTTCTTTGAAGAGATTTCCATACATTCCTATGTGTAACAATGATCCTCCAATTCTTAACCTTCAGTACAGCAAAATCTTTTGCAACTGAGTCTTCTATCCGTCGCAACTTGAGCTGTCCTCTTTCTCTTTATCCCAGTGGCTTTGCCAAAACGAGCCTTTTTTTACAGGGTTTAAATCATTCATTCTAAATACATGAGCAGCCCAGTTTAATCTATTGATCTTGATGAATTTTATAATGCCTGGGTCTTTGTAGCATTTATAAATTTCTGCTTTGCACCTTCTTTTCCAACAATCACTTTCCCAAACACCTCCAAGAATAGGCTTTAAAATCTTCCACTCAAATATACCCAAAAGGGCCTCATCAGATCTTACGAAAGTATATGTTTCAGAGCCATAGACCAAAATAGGTCTAATAAGGATTTTTATATAACAAAAATTTAGTTTTTCTGCATATGAACTGTGATTTAAACAGATGTCTTAACCCATAAAAGGCCTTATTGGCACACAAAATTCTGTTTTTTACTTCAAGTAAGATATTTTTATGACAATTAACAATTTTTTTACTTATTACTAGTTTTAAACGTTAAAAAATTATGTAACACCCCAACTAAAACTATTTTTTAATTGATTAATTTTTGACAAAATACGTCTTGAATAAAATATAGTCATCCAGAAACAGAATCACAAGATAATTTATGGGTGTAAGGAGGATTTATTATCAAATTATGATAAATTTATTATGATACTATTGTTAAAATATTTGGCATAAAAATAAAAAACACTTTAAATGACAGCCTCAAAAAAAAAAAAACAAATATAAAATTAAGGTTTCTAAATTTATTAAATCATAGCGTATAACTTATAAAAAATGAACCTTAGAATACAATCTTAGGCTTAAAATCAACCTTAGAAATTCAGAATTGGAAGAGAACTTTAAAAGGTGAAACAAAGTATTAAAGCGTACTGCAGTGTAGATACATAATACCTTGAATGTTTAAATTTTGCTAAAATATAAAAGGGCTTTAATTCTTAAATAGTGGGTACTCTATGTGAACTAAGAAGGATAAACCAAAAGATGGTTTTTACTATATAAATAAAAAGAAAAAAAAATTACATTTTTTTTAATGAATACAACCATTTTACATTCCTTAAAAATGTCTCTTCTTAGTTCTAACTAGAAATATTTTACAGTGAGTAATTACATTTTCCCTAATTATTTTCTACTCTGTATGTGATGAAATTAAAAATAAATTGCTATATTATATTATATGCTTTTAAAATTAATTAATTTTAAAATTTCATAAGAGATTTGGAGTTTATTTCTTAAAAATGCGAGGGGATCCAATATAAACCTATTTAGGAAAGTTTATTTTCACTTAAATCATACAATCCACTAAAATAATTTTTTACTAAGATGTAAGATATATTCCTTCCATAAAGATATACTATATCTGTAGGAAATCAAGACTATTGGATAGAAAAAATCTTAATGAACTAAAATGTAAAAGTTTTATCCTAGTAGTTATATTAACACTTATTATTATTTAAGTATATAATTTCTCGGATTTTCTTCTTAAATAGTACTTCATTTAATGTCCACTCTATTTTTAAAAATAAATTTATATATTGGTGGTTCATTGATGAAATGGAGATAAATAAAGTTATAAAGTTTATAAGAAAAGTTTTTATCAAGTAACTAACAGCTATTATTATTTAAGTATATGTTTTCTTGGATTTTTTAGTTCATTAATTGTCCACTCTATTTTTAAAAATAAATTTGTATATTAGTATTTCATTGATGAAATAATTATAAATAAAGTTATATTATTTATAAGACTAAAAAAAAAAAGTAAAAATTTTTATCCCTTCCTTTTACTCAGCATCCTAAAACCGTTCAATATATTATTTATTATTTTTTACATACTTTACCTTCTTATGGAACGCAAGCCTTTTTAATAAAAAAAAATTATTTTAAATTGATAATAAAATATCAGCTTTGTAATTATATATCTTAATTATTTTTTCTTATAAGGCTTTCGGAGCCCTTTAAAAAGAAAGCATAAAAAAGAAAGACAAAAAGGGATTTTAATTTTAGATAAATAAGGAAGTTTAATTTTTTAATGAAAGAGATTAAAAAAATGCTATTAAAATGTTACTTTGAAAGAAAAGCAAGCATTATAAAAACTTTTTATAAAGATGAAGATATATTTCAGCAAATGTGAACATTGAATATTTTGTTTTTACTGGAAATCACAGAATTTACTCCTATAAGACACCTGTAGATCCCTGTCTAATTAGCCTAAGTGTGCACAAAATGACCGTAGAGTGGCAAACCAAACCAAACCTATAAGGCACTTTTGATTAAATGAAATATTGGTTCAGCTTCACTAAAAGTAAAATGCCCTTCCGTTTTATGCCTTTCAAAATTCACGTTTTCTTTAGCATTGGTCATTGTACTTCTGAAGGTATATCTACCGCACCTTGCATAATGCCTCAAAGAAGGACCAAGGGGAAAAAAGCCGACCCATATACCCTACCAAGGCAACCCATATAAATTACCATTATATCTGTACTTTTAACATAATACCACCGTAAAATGTCTTAATTTACATTTTCTCCAGTAACCCTAAGGAAGCTATTGAGCAATTTGAGTCGAAGAACACACTTTTATGAGGAGGGAAGAAAGGGAAGTAAGTAAGATACTATGAAAGTATAATGTCCCTTTGGCAAACCACATTGACTGGTTATTAAAAAAAAGCTTGTTCATAAAATTCGCAGGTGCTGTTTCACGTATAACGTACGGATCAAAAACTACAGTCGGACCATCTGCTTCAAAATTAACCTCGAACCAGTTTTTGAATGGTGGCCCGTCTAATAACTTTTGTGAAGGGATTGTGACTCATCTATCATTATGATGAAAGATTTCGTCATATTGCGAAACAATATAAAACGGGGTTAAATTGTTTTTTACGTGACAGACATCTTCGGACATATGCTTCCGTCTTGTTTGAAAGCTGCGTTGCTTCACATTAATCTATGTTATTACGAGTATGCGTAAGAACAACGTATGATTGTTTAAATTACAGTCATAATATAAGAGTCTGATACAAAAAATGTATTTAATCATAAAATATAGTAATCGTAAAATGGTTTCCTGAGGTAAGCTTGTTTCGAAAGTATAATATACGTTTGAATTATTACATAGATAACTGAAACATTGAAATAGGCTTTCCACTAATTTTCATGTTTTAAATGGAATATTTTAATTTATAAGTACTTTTTAAGTTATTTATGCATGAACTTAAAAAGAATCCTACACTGTATCAGAAAAAAATCAAGTCTTTATTTTTCATTTATTTTCAGAATGAGGGAAAAGGTTGAGTTAAAGTTATTTCTGAATATTCGTTAAATTCGTCCAAATAAATATTAATTTAAATATCTCTTTGATTTATTTTCCTCTCAGTTTTTTTAAAAAACATTGTAACATTTTATTACATTTCTCTGTTGGGTTATACATACTTTTTTCTTCTCTTTTTTTATTTTATATGTATTATATTTGTTTTAGATGCAAACAAGCGTCATATGTATTTTAACGTTTGAGTTATACCTTTTAAATATATTCCTTTTTTTTTCTCTAATGGAAAAACAACATGTGTGAGAAAAAAAATCATACGTAAATTGTAAAGGAAAAAAAAAAAAAAAAAAAGTCCAGAGTGAAATATATTTTCAGAATGAGAGAAAACGCTGAGTTAAAGTTGTTTCTGAATATTTGTTAAATTCATCCGAAATTTCAGGAATAAATATTCATTTAAATATATCTTCCAAGTATTTTCCTCTTAGCTTGTTTTAAAAACATTGTAAAATTTTATTATATTTCTCTGTTTGTTGCTATACACGTTTATTCTTTTCCTTTTTTTTTTTTATACGTCTTGAATTTATATGTATTTTATTGTATGTCGGAGAAATGCATAAAAAAAATCACTTCTTTATTTTTCATTTATTTTCAGAATGAGAGAAAACACGAAATTAAAGATATTTCTGAATATTTGTTAACTTCGTCCGAATTTATTCCTTTTTAAATATATTCCTTATTTTCTTTAATGTAAAAACAATATATGTGAGAAAAAAACTATGCGTACATTGTAAAAAAAAATTAATGTAATTGAATTTATTTCTACAAAATAAATTAATTTCATGTAAATAAACAATTAATAAATATCGAAATTTTTGTTAATCAAAATTTAAATTAATTTTTGAAAACTTTTTTTTTTAATTTTAACATAAAAAAAGATATTTTCATTATTAAGAAATTATTTCATTACATAATTATTGAATTACTGCCTTAAGTTAAAATAATTTTTAAAAAAAATAACGGGTAGAATAAAATAAAACATTTAAAAAATTTTCTCATGTTTTTAACTTTAAGGTACTTTTATAGAATTATATAAAGATAGTAAAAGCCATTTGAACTATGTACTTTGTTATGTACAAGTTGTTAATTGGCACTTACTTTTTTATAAATCATATCTAAAAAAAAACTGCCATGTTAAAAATTTCCATGTATTTTCTTCTTAGTTTGTTTTAAAAAACATTGTAAAATTTTATTATATTTCTCTGTTTTCGTTTATACACATTTTTTCTTCTCTTTTTTTATATATGTCTTGAATTTACTAGTTTTGAATGCAAGCAAGCGTCATATGTATTTTAATGTTTGAATTATTCCTTATTTTCTCTAATGTAAAAACAATATGTGTGAGAAAAACTATACGTAAATTGTAAAAATGGAATGTAATATTACAAATTATTTAAATTAATGTAAATAAACAATTAGTAAATATAAAAATTTATGTTAATCAAAATTTAAATTAATTTTTGAAAACCATTTGAAAAAATAATTTTAACACAAAAGAGGCATTTTCATTATTAAGCAATTATTTCATTACCTAATTATTAAATTACTGTTTTTAAATTAAAATATTTTTTTTTTTAAAAATGAAACAAGTAGAATAAATTAAACCATATAATAATGTGTCCCATTTTTTTTAAATTCAAAGTATTTTTCATAGAATTATATCTAATACATTATATCTGTATACTAGAATTATATCTATATACTAAAAGCCGTTTGATCTATGTGCTTTGACTCAAGTTGTTAACTGGCACTTACTTTTTTATAAACCATATCTAAAAAAATTTGCAGTCATAAAAAATTTTCTTTTGCTAGGCATTTCTTTCAAAATTATAAAGATATATATTTAACCCTTTTTCCAATAAGTTACCAAACATCACATCACAAGAACTTTAATCCTATACAAAGGAACACACTCAAATCATATCAAAAGACATTAATAAAAAGGTTAACTTGACTTAGTGGTGTATAACTCAACTAACACATGAAAGAAAAATAAATTAAAACAAATTATTCATACGATTCATTCATCTCTTAAAACGTGTAAGAAAAATGCGATACTTGTTCTAGCCACACTTAAAACGAGGTTTCACAGAAGAAATTTAGAGCGGTTAAGTTTGAAAACAAGCATTTAAATACGAATTAAATTTTAGGAGAGCACTTCATTCTTTCATTAAGTAAATTTTTTTTTCATGTTTAATTTTGCTTAACGTTTGCGTCTACTTGAAGAATCAAAGAAGAACTTCAACCTCTCGAGTTACTCTTGAGCAGAAGATGATATACTGGGAGACAATTAGGAAAAAAAGCTGAAACGGTTTGGGTTCGAACGATTACCTTCTTGAAATAACGTGAGGTTTCTTTTCATTAGTTTGAAATGCGTCAAAACAGAAATTTAATTATTATACTAAAACTGAGAGGGATGGAGTTAATTGAATAATGGCAATTAGAAGATGCAAAGTCTTCAATTAAAATCTTTTCGAAACCACCGATAGAAACGACAGTGCCGAGCAAAACCTCAAAACATAATATGCCTTTACTCCCAGTAGTGTCGAGTAAATATTTTTAACGATGTATTTAGCGTAGTATTTTAATTGTGAATTACTTCTTTTCTTGTCGCCACCAAGAGACCTTCCGAGGAATTGATAAATAGGAGAAAAGAAACTGGAGGAGTGGTTTTAGTAGGTGCGAAGTTAACCGTTGAAACTTCGTGATTGATTATTTACTGGATATAATTTGCATGGTGTTGGATATAAAAATTGAATATTATATTTCATTGAATTGGGTAAAAGGATAAGAATAAATTCATTTCAATCATTTTTGTCATTTATATTTATAATTTTTCTCTTTTGTTTCTTATGATAAACTGCGATTTGTAATGACAAATGATGTACCAAAACCAACTGGTGCATCACACGTATTTAAAAACAGATGCAATTCATATCCATTAATACTTATTTCACAGATGAATCTCAAAACCAATTTTATTGAGTGTTAATGGAAATTTCAATTCTTTTATTCACTTTATGGGAATATAAAAACTTGTCTCAGGAGAATGAATAAAGTTGCTAGTAATTGAAGTAAATTTTCCTTGAAATGTAATAATGATTTTAAATAAATAAATTCATTTTATTAATTCCTTACAATACGAAACAATTTTATTTGTTAAATTATAATAAAATGTCATTTTAATACGATTAATATTTTGGTGTAAATAACTTTAAATTGTAAGTAATTAATCCCAATGAATTTCATTTTAATTATTTTTAAATAAATTGCTTATAAACTGAAAGAGGATTACTGGCATATTATTTCATGCATTATTCCTGATTTCGTAATTCTCCTGAAGACTTACGGAAAAATTGTAATAATTATTTTACCCCACATTTATCTCATATTTTATTGATTCCTTACAACGCAAAATAATTTTATTTGTTAAATCATAACAAAATACAGTTTTTATATGGTTAATACTTTGGTGAAAATAACTTTAAATAGCAAGTAATTAATCCCAATGAATTTCATTTTAATTATTTTTAAATAAATTGCTTATAAACTGAAACCGGATAATTGGCATATTATGCCATGAATTTTCCTGATTTCGTAATTCTCTTCAAGACTAACTAAAAAATTGTAATAAATATTTTATCTCATATTGTATCTCATTTTATTAATTCCTTACAACGCAAAATAATTTTATTTGTTAAATAATAACAAAATACAGTTTTATATGGTTAATACTTTGGTGAAAATAACTTTAAATTACAAATAATTAATCCCAATGAATTTCATTTTAATTATTTTTAAATAAATTGCTTATAAACTGAAACTGGATAATTGGTATATTATACCATGAATTTTTCCTGATTTCGTAATTCTCTTCAAGACTAACTAAAAAATTGTAATAATTATTTTATCTCATATTGTATCTCATTTTATTTATTAATTCCTTACAACGCAAAATAATTTTATTTGTTAAATCATAACAAAATACAGTTTTTATATGGTTAATACTTTGGTGAAAATAACTTTAAATAACAAGTAATTAATCCCCAACGTGTTTCCTTTTAATTATTTTTAAATAAATTGTTTATAAACTGAAATCGGATAATTGGCATATTATGCCATGAATTTTTCCTGATTTCGTAATTCTCTTCAAGACTAACTAAAAAATTGTAATAAGTATTTTATCTCATATTGTATCTCATTTTATTAATTCCTTACAACGCAAAATAATTTTATTTGTTAAATCATAACAAAATACAGTTTTTATGTGGTTAATACTTTGGTGAAAATAACTTTAAATAACATGTAATTAATCCCCAACGTGTTTCCTTTTAATTATTTTTAAATAAATTGCTTATAAACTGAAACCGGATAATTGGCATATTATACCATGAATTTTTCCTGATTTCGTAATTCTCTTCAAGACTAACTAAAAATTGTAATAATTATTTTATCTCATATTGTATCTCATTTTATTAATTCCTTACAAAGCAAAATAATTTTATTTCTTCAATCATTATAAAATATAATTTTAATGCGGTTAATATTTTGGTGAAAATAACTTTAAATAATTAATCCCAATGAGTTTTATTTAATTTGTTTTTAAATAAATTGTTTATGAACTGAAAGTGGATAGTTGTCATATTATTCCATGCATTATTCTTGATTTTGTAATTCTCTTGAAGACTATTTGAATTGTAATAATTATTTTATCTCATATTAAATTTTCCTTTTTTTTTTGTATTACTACTATTGATTTATACAATAAACGTCATGGTATACAAACTTAACGTGGGACTAACTACATTATGAACAAACGATATTTTAATTGTTATAAATTTTCTGTTTTCCGTTAGTCTTCAAGAGAAGAGAAGATTAACCTGTAATTTTTTTTTTTATTATTTCATATTATTTTATATTATTTTTGATTTCTAAGGAATTATATTAATCGATTATTAAGCCCTTATTACAATATCTTGAAATTAAAATTAAAAAAACATTAATGTTAAAAACAATTCAATTTATCAATGATACTAATTAATATTATGTCCTTAAACGATATTTAGGATGCAAAAATCGCTGTATGAAAATATTTATTTTTCTTTCGTATTTGAAGAATAATGTCCAATTTTCTTGAAAGAGATTACTAGCAAATATAGCTAGTAAATATGTGGACAATCCTAAAAATTTGCAACATACATGAAATAAATTTTCAAAAATATTGTATCATATGTGGCTCTTGTCATATTGTCACATATTATTGAAAATAGTTTTGCTGAAAAGAAAAAATATATAAAAATACTTAGCCTACTTTTCTGCAATTTACAATAACATTTAACGGGGAAATTGTAGAATAGTCAAACTTCATAAAATAGGCAATGGTTCAGATGAATAATAAATACACGAAAAAAACCTTGAATAATAAATTAAATAAATATGTATTATTATTATTATTATGCGAGTTATTTGATTAAAACAATTAACTAGAATTATTCATTTTATACGCCAATACAAACAAAGACAAATAATAAATAATCTTTTCGACAAAAAATAATCACATTTTTTAATTCCCAGAAGAAATCTCAAGTATCACCATAAGTCAATTTAAATTAATTAATAGAAGAGAAAGTTCTTATATATCATATAATTTATATTAATTAGCCTATAATGAATTCCAAAATATCGCATTCATTCTTTTTTATTTTATATTGTAAGAATTATTTTATCTCATAATAAATTTTCCTTTTTTTTTTTTTTGTATTACTGCTATTGATTTATACAATAAACTTCATGTTATACATACTTAACGATGAAGTAACTACATTATGAACAAACGATAGTTTAATTGTTATAATTTTTTTTTTTTTTTTTTTTTACATCAGTAGACCTCAAATTCGATTGATGTATTCAACGTACAATCCACCGCAGTGTATAGAAAAAGAGAAGAAAGTCCTTTAGAAGGCTTTCATATTTGCGTGGCGTAGGATAGAAAAGTCTGAACACTCCCACCAGGAAGCCGATTGCAAGGAACTTAAATGTAACTCATAATGTCGCGTACAATTTAGAGAAATAATTTATGGGACGGATCCGTTGAGAGAAAGCCTGGTTAGGATCATCAAAGTTAACGACATATTTCCAAATTCAACGAGACATAACACGAGTGCTACAGGAATCTCTCATCTTCCTTCTCAGTTCTCTCGCTTCATACGGTCACAGGAATCCGAGTTTCAAAATTTACTGCTTCCTGAATGCTACATGAGAGAGGTCTATGTGCAAGAAAACTTACCGTTTGTGTTCCGATTATTCCTGCTAGCAGGAAGGTATATTTAGCATAGCACAAAGAACATCAACTTTGCACCAGAGATCAGCGGTTTTGCTTAGTGATGAGCCCCGATTCGGCCTAACCACTTATTCTCGATATACGTTTATCAGGGAGAGAACCAGGTACACACTACCTGAGTTACAACCTCTAAAAAGAGACGACTATGGCAGCAGAAGTTTGATGGTCTGGATAGGCATCATATTGGATGTGTGAATATACATGTTTTTCTAAGAGGCTGTATGAATGCTTGTGAAATAAAGAGTTGAGACTTGGAATCCTTTGTTTACCTTTTAGGGGTGCAGTTGGTTCTGATTTTGTTTTACTGGACAATAATGCATGTCTATATAAAGTTCATCTGGTCCACAAATTTCTGAAAATGGAGGATATTCGCTGGAAAGATTAACTAGATTGGCCAGCCTAAACCCTATAGAGCACTTCTGGGATGCTCAAGGAGGACAGTTGCTACGGAATTCCACATCTCAAAACCATGCATGGCTGTAGACAGCGATATTGTAGGAGTAGAATGAGGACACGATACTACTGATTTCTAGTCTCTTTGTTTCCAGGCTGTGAGATCTGCATAATTATAAGAGGGGACTATTACGTTACTGTAGGGACTTCTATTAATTAAAGTTTAATATTTTAAGCTTCTTTTTAAATATTCATTTGCTGATGCGTCTTACGCATGATAATGCCTGTGTATCATAACTATTGTGTCTTTCTTTGTATTATATCAGCCTATGTACTTACCTAATTTCATTACCATCTGCCCAGTAGTGCTGGAAATATTTGACCAAAGCTGAAAATTCTCTTAATTTTGAATGCAGATTTGTCCTTGAAAAATGTCACTTTGTAAAATAAACTAATTTAACAAAACATTTTGACATAACAGAAATGGTGTATTGAATATTCATTACAATGACATTAACGTTTCCTTTAATTTTTCTAACTAAATTACTTTTATTGTTACAACTCTTTCTGATAATCATGCCATTAAAATTAAAAGAAAACATCAATTAATGCTGAAATAACAATATTTAACCTGTCATTATTGGCATATATTAAATAAAAGAATAGCAAATGTTTATTCGATATTAAATAAAACAACAGCATTTGGAATGTTATGAGCACTTAAGAGATTGATTTATTCAACTATTACCATCAAAAGTAAAAAGGATAGATTTCTTTATTCTTATAGATTCAAAAATAAAATAAATCCTGCGCAAACGTATATATCTTTGTCATGCAAGAGGTTAAAACATGTCACATACTTACATTCTAATGGAACTTTTCACTTTAACATCTTTCAGAATATTTTCATAATATCATTCTTTAGCTGAAAAATAAAGGCATGCATTACACACACAATTATATATTTATTTATTGTATAACTATAAGTTTGCTGTAAACTTTTATTGTACTTTTAAGTTACATTTGTTGATTCGGGAAATATATACAAGCCACATTTACTGTGAAAGAGGTACTGTGAATGTATTGCCAGGACATTTGCTGTTACTAATTAAGAACTAATGTTGAATGTCTATATAAACGTAAAAAATGAACCCAAGAGAAAAATAGATTAATGCTATTACATTTAGGAAGAAGTATATTTCAGAAGCTATAACAAGAAATAAGTTTACCTCCAATTTTTTTTCCACTCAAATATCAATACTTCCAAAGAATTTTCAAATTACTCAAATCTTAAAGTGATTGAATATAAGTAAACGAAAGCAATCAAATTAATTATGATGTCATCAATATAAATTGTGGTAATGATATTCAGCCTGGAGTACATATTGTTTTAGGATCACCCTGTTAAGATATGCAAGCAAGATGGTTATAATGAATGTTTGGTTAAACAGATGTGGATTTTAAATACAGTTTCAAAGAAAATATCTTAGAAACAGTTAAAGGTGATAGTCAAGAACATTGTTAATTGCTATATAATGAACATTATTAATTTACTTTTTATTTAATGTCATCTATTAAAATTACTTAAAAACATATGAACTAGAAAATTTTTATTCATACAAATTTACAATTAACTAATAAAGCAACTTATCAAGCGATATCAAACAATTAAACACTTGTATATTTATTTCTTTTTACTAAGCTTGCATTCGTCGCAAATTTTAAATTTTTTATTGGATACATAACTTGTTCTATTATTACGGATTATTAATTTAATTAATTTTGTTAAAATTCTAACTTAATTAATTCCCAGAAGAAATTTTTGTAAAAATTGTCAACCATTGCATACAGTTCTGAACGAATAATCACTTTTCATTGCATTTAAAACTCAAAGAAAAGATCATAATTCCTCAAATTAATTTTCATGCGTTTTGAGATGAGTCTTTAATATTGTCAAGAACAATAAATAGAAAGATTTCCTTAAACTTTTAATACTAAGACTGTAAAGATCTTTGCACATATATATTAATCTAATAGGTCTTGAATTCACAAAGTTTTAAAACAAAACACTGATGAGACATGGACATTTTTTACATCATCTTCCCATGATATATTTAAAAAAAAAAAAGAAAAGAAAAATTTGTAATATTGTAGTAAATCTGTAATATAATCTGAACGGATAATTACTTTTCATTGCATTTAAGAATCAAATAATAATAATAATAATAATTCTTCAAGTTACTTTTTGAGAGGAGTCTGTAATATTGTTAAGAATAATAAATATAAATATTTTTTTTAAACTTTTAATATAAGAACAGTATAGATCTTTGCACATATATATTAATCTAATAGATCTTTACTTAGTTGAATTGGTAAAGTTTTAAAACAAGACATGGAGATTTTTTCATCATCTTCCCATGATACATTTCTAGAAAAAGAAAAATCTATAATATAATTCGAACGGATAATTAATATAGATAATTTAATATTCATAAATTATAGATAATTTAATATTCACTGATGAGAGATGAAAATTTTTTTCATCATCTTCCCATGATATATTTCTAAGAAAAAGAAAAATCTATGATATTGCAGTAAATCTGTAATATAACTGAAGGGATAATTACTTTTACTTGCATTTAAGACTCAAAGAAAAGATCATAATTCCTCAAATTAATTTTCATGCGTTTTGAGACGAGTCTGTAATTTTGTTCAGAACAATAAATAAAAGGATTTGCTTAAACTTTTAATACAAGAACTGTAAAGATGTTTGCACATATATATACATATATATAACCTAATTGATCTTTACTTAGTTGAATTCGCTAAGTTTTAAAACGAAACACTGATGAGACATGGAAATTTTTTTCATCATCTTCCCGTGATTATTTCTAGAAAAAAAAACATCTGTACTATTGTAATAAATCTGTAATATAATATGAAAGGATGATTGCATTTAAGACTCAAAGAAAAAGATCATAAATCCTCAAATTAATTTTCATGCCCTTTGAAATGTGTCTGTTAAGTCTGTAACTTTTAATATGAAGACAGTAAAGATCTCTGCACATATATATTAATCTAATAGATCTTGAATTCACAAAGTTTTAAAACAAAACACTGATGAGACATGAAATTTTTTTTTTTTTCATCATCTTCCCATGATATATTTCTAGGAAAAAAATTAAAAATCTGTAATATTTCAGTGAGAAAACTCATACCTCGCGTGATGAGAAAACTTCCTTTTCCATTTTAACTTAGTTTTTCTCTCACGGGAACGTTTAAAAATCGCGCAAGAGGTTTTAATTTCATTCACCATGATTCCGTTTGTAATAGAGAGTTTGAAACTCGACGATCTAATTAAAAATGGTCGAAGAAGAAAAAAACCTAACTTCCGAAAAGCTCCCGAGGAAAAATCCTCCGGCTTCTTCTTTTCCCAGTTTTGTCTAATGCCCACTTAACTTGATTTATTGCTAAAAGTGCCAGCTAAAATCGATTAGACGGTTTTGTCACTCGCTGAATTGATTGCTAAGGAGACGTTTGAGAAATACCTTCTCAGAAAGCGTAATTTAAAAGAGAGGAGACACTTTCTTGTCCTAATTGACATCAGTCATAAAAACGGTGCATATGCCATTTCACGCTTGATAAGATAAAAGAATCCGCTTGCGATTGTTTTTCCAAATACATTTTTTTATTGAATCGCGCTCTTGTGTCAGGGCAACAAATCTTTACGAAAGGATCTAATTATCAAAAATATAATTAATTGATGTTGATCTGAGAAATGTATTTCATCTTCCTGATCTGATTGTAAAATTTATTTATTTAGTTATTTTTTTCCTTTAAAAGTGATGGCAACACTTTGATAAAGTAACTAGTGATACTTTCAATAGTAATTGATGAAACGCTAACCAGCAAAAAATTAATTGATGTAAATTTATATGTTTTAAGGAAAAATTAACAAGTATTATTCATATTACTTATACAAGTATAATTCAAATTACTTACAAGTATTATTCAAATTGTCACTCGGTGAATTGATTGCTAAAGAGACGTTTGAAAAAAATACCTTCTCAGAAAGCGTAATTTAAAGAGAGGAGACACTTTCATGTCCTAATTGACATCAGTCATAAAAACGGTGCATATGCCATTTCACGCTTGATAAGATAAAAAGAATCCGCTTGTGATTGTTTTTCCAAATACATTTTTTATGGAATCGCGCTCTTATGTCAGGGCAACAAATCTTTACGAAAGGATCTAATTATCAAAAATATAATTAATTGATGTTGATCCGAGAAATGTATTTAATCTTCCTGATCTGATTGTTAAATTTAATTTTTTTTTTCTTTGTTTAAAAATGATAGTAATACTTTGATAAAGTAAATAGTGATACTTTTAGTAATTGATGAAACGCTAACCAGCAAAAAATTAATGGATGTAAATTTATATGTTTTAAGGAAAAAATTAACAAGTATTATTCAAATTAATAACCTGTGTTTTACCTTTTGTTTGATAAAAAAGAATTAAAGTTAAAATTGTGTTAAACAATGTAGTATTAAAATGATACAACACAATTTTAATTTTTTTTCCCCCTTTTAATCATACAAACAATGCCTAATCAAATCTCGTATTATACGATAAAATAATAATCATGTGATTGCTTTTGCACGCCCATTTGTATTGATATTGTGTGTTTGAATAAGAACAATAAATCTTTATGAATGGGTTTTATGCATCATAAATGTGATTAATTGATGTTCCTTCAAAATGTATTTGATCTTCAGGATTATTACTGATGTATATCTGAAATTTATTTTGCTTTAAAAAGGGACAATAACGCCTTATTTCTGTAGATGTCGGGGTAGCATACAAATAAAAGATTAATTACTGTAAATTTTTAAGTCTTAAGGGACAGTTAACAATTATAATACAAAAGAAGTAATGTGTGACCTTTAAATTTAGTGTGAATTAATGTAAAAACTCAATAAAGCTATGTATTGTTGAAGTAAAAAGGTCAGAGAGGCCTGGTAAATAGCACATTAGACTTCGGTAATGGCAAGGATGACTAAAATAATTCTAACGGAATGGAAAGTTTTTGTTTTGAATTGTATCCCTCATTTTCACGTTTAAAATAGTTAAATATAGCAAGAGAATTTTATTAGAACAATATGATTTAAAAAAAAACAGAACTCCAATTTCACTTTCTTTTCTTTACATGAAGGAGTTTTTAAGAATATTTCTTGCCAAAAATTTACATATTAAAAACTCATTATTTGGAGCTTTTTTATGTCATGATTTACATCATAAACGATTGCAAACATGAAGTGATATAAAAATTTTCTGCAATATTGTATTATCAAAATTACAATCATCATGTTAACTAAAAAAAAAACTTGTGAAAGAAAATCGTAAAATTACTTACAAGTTTAAAAAAAAAATTGAAATTAAGTGTGTAGTCATGTATAATTAAGGTTCCTTTCGAAATTTCTTACAATTTATATATCATTAACTTTCATTCCATTCCATTAATCTTATCTTGTGAAAATAAAAGAAACATTAATAACTCTATCTTGAAATTTTGATTTTCTCTTTTTTTAATTGATAAAAGAACCTGTTGCATTGAATAATTAATTTTTGGCAAAATCATTTGATACTAGTCATAATCAAAATAATATAAATATAGTTAAGCAAATGCCTGGACAATGTGCTTTTATAGTAAAAAGTTACATTCAAAAGTCAAACACAGCAAGACAATTTTATCAGAAAAATATGATTTCCTAAAGAAAAAAAGAACTCCAACTTCTTTTTTTTTTTTTTTTTTTTTACATGAAATAGTTTTTAAGAATATTTCTTGCCAAAAATTTGTATAAAAATTAAAAATGTATTATTTGGAGCTTTTTTATATCAGGATATACATCATAAATGAATGTAAACATAAAGCGATATAAAAATTTTCTGAAATATTGTATTATCAAAATTAAAATGTTCATGTTAACTAAATGACATCTTGTGAAAGAAAATCGTAAAATTGCTTAAGTGTGGTTATGCATAATTAAGCTTCCTTTCAAAACTACTGACAAATTATTTATCATTAATTTTCATTCCATTCCATTCCATTAATGTTTTAAAAAAGAAAATAAAAGAAACATCAAAAACATGAAATAAAACCTTGAAATTTTGAAATCGAAATCTTGAAGTTTAGTGAAATTGAAATCTTGAAGTATTGAAATTGAAATCCAGAAATTTTGAAATTCAAATCTTAAAATTTTTTTTTTTTTTTTTTTTTCATTTCTTTTTAACTGATAAAGAACCTGTTGCATTTAATAATTAATTAACTGGCAAAAAAATTTGGTACTAGTCTTGATCAAAATAAAACAAATATAATTAAACAAACTCTTTTATAGTAAAAAAGTTGCATCAAAGCAAACAAAAGCAAGGTTTAATGCATTGATTTGATTTCAGAATAAATACAAATATTCTTGTAAAAGTGTGAGGCTCCAAGCATAAACCACCGGGAAAATCCGTACCCCCTTTCTAACATGCTGCTCGTAAAAGGGTTGACAACTCTTGAAGACATCCGGTACTAAGGTGCCGATCCTAGTTCCGGTGCCACTGTGCTTGCCCTTGATTTTGCAGCCAGGGTTCAAAGAGCACCAAAGGGGAGTGACACTGATTTCAAAGGTAGGGGTTGGGTGGGAAAATATAGATCGATGAACTGCGAATAAAAGGTGTAGCCTGTGGTAGGCGAGCTTCGGTATATATTATAATATTAGATGGGAAAGCTCTTGACGCAGTGCAGTAGAAGGGTTAAACATCCGGAGAAACTTTCATTTATCTTACTTTAGGATATTCCTGACACTATTTTTACTAACCCAGTTTGGATTATGCTATTATTTAGGCGATAAAGTCTAACTAAACTAGGAATATTTATTTTATATTAAATTCAATAAGGTGTAGTGCTATAAGGCAATAAGTTATTGGGTATTAGGAAGCTTATTCATTTACTAAGCAAATCTTGATGTGATGTATCTGGTGTTAGAATTCATGATATTTTACTCTTTTTGTGTATTTGGTAGTTATATTTAAAGTAAACATAAAAAGGTTAAACTAATTTTAAAATTATCTAAATATCAAATCGTTAATAATTAATATCCTTAATTTTATGTTAATGTTATAATTAGGTTAATGTGCGATAAGTTTATTCATTTTTAATTAATAATTATATTAATATTCAAATTGTTAATAATTATATGTTAAGTTTGGATTCTCTGTCATGCATTTTTGGTTCGTAATTAAATTGTGAATGTTAATGAATTAAATTGTTCAACACTTTAAGAGATATAAATAAATATTTTAAAATCTGAATAATAAATCATTTCTCTGTTTTGAAATCATAAGAAAACGAATCATTTAAATGTTGGAAAAATTGTCATTATGTATTAAAAAAAGAAAATTTAGATTCATTATTTAGAAGTTAAATTAAATAATTACATAAATATGAATGGATAACAAAATATAATTGTCATCTAATCTATAAAAATAGTTTAATATTATTATATTAAAATAGTTAACATTATATATATATATATATATATATATTCTCCCAATATATCATTTAATAATAAGAAAATTTCTTTTTTTAAAGCGTTACAATCTTACTAAATAATTATTTACAAAAAAAAAAAAAAAAAAAAAAAAAAAAAAACTGACTTTAAATTAAAGTATCAAGAAAGAAAAAAGAATAATCACTTACTTTAAAAAATTAAGTATTTACTCACTAAAAAAAGGGAGTTGATAATTAAAAATTATTAAGTCATAATTCATCAATTTAAAAGAAAATAATTTTTGTATAAAAATTTTCCAACCCTATGCCATTTGGTTTAGTTCAGTTTATTCAAAGACAATTCAAAAAAGAAAACAAATAGCTCATAAACAATAAAATCATTGTTGTGAAAAATTACAATTGTAATAATTGGTAGTGATATAACTAAATAAGTATTTAATTTGCATTAAATAAATACTTACTATTAATGTTACAAAAAAGGAAATTTATTCTGGGATCATGTGAGATTTTTATGCTTTGTATTTTATTGTTCAAATTCAATTTGATTACAAACTTTCTTTCTTTTATTTTTTTTTTTCAAATTACTTAAATAGCTTTTATCAGTCAAAAATAAACGGATTCATTCTGTAGTAACTTCAGTGCTACAAATCCTTCGTAAGGATACACCCCTTGGAAAACTTTGAGCAAAAGAAAAGTGGAAACTTGAAGGGAAACCTAATCGATCGACGACTTGTTGCTTTTGCTATAATCGATTCAGACTCATTGAAGATCACTCATTTCTTTCTATTTTATTCTTTGAAAATAACAGCATTGCTATTAAAATACTTCTTAAAACATAAATCTTTTAGGAATAAGTTTTTGGCTAAGAAGAGATAAGTTAATTTTTAAAAGTTTAAAGTTTGTTTTAGAATAACTAAGAAGAAGTTTAAGTTTGTTTAGAATAAGTTTAAATTTTTAAGTAAGTTTAAGTTTGTTTTTTAAGAATAAGTTAAATTTTAAAAAATTATTTATAAATTCAATGATGATAAATGCAATAACTTACAATATCAGCTGAAATTAAGATGAACTAACAATAATAATAAATTTTTAAAATTCTCTGCAATAAAAAAATTATTGACGATGCGATTTTCTCTTGTTGATTTCACAATGATCTCTAGAAGGTTTAAAGTTTAAGTCCATCGCCTGCACATCATTTGCATATTAGGTTCTGTCTTGCAAGTGAAAAACGAAATATAAATTATATTAAATGTTTAAAACAAATTAAGTGCACAAAATTTTTAAGAGATATAAATTAAGGTTTTAAAACCTTAATAATAACGAATTATCTGTTTTGAAATTATAACTGGTAAATAAATATAGGAAAAATTGCAATTGTGTATTAAAAAGAAAAAAATTAATTGCATTCATTGTATGTGCATTTCACCTTTATTTCATTTCCATATTTGATTCTGTCTTGCAATAACTGAAAAATGAAATGTATATTATATTGAATATTTAAACAAACTAAATTGTAATTGTTTAAGTGATATAAATTAATGCTAGAAGCCCGAATAATAACTAATTTGACTGTTTTGAAATTTATAACTATAAATAAGTATTGAAAGAATTACAATTATTTATAAAAGAAAAAATTTAGTTTCATTCATTTGCATGTGCATTTCGCCTTCCTTTTATTTGCATATATGATTCTGTCTTATAAAGAAGCGTCTTAAAGGAAATATAAATTATATTAAATTGTTCAAAACTTTAAGAGATGTAAAATTATTGTTTTAAAAGTCACTGAATAATAACTAATTTGTTTATTTTTGAAATTATAACTAGTAAATAAATATCGAAAAATTGCAATTGTATATTAAAAGAAAAAATTTAGTTTCATTATTTAAAGATAAATTAAATAATTAATAAAACTGAATGGATATTAAAAAGATAAGTGTCATCTATAAAACTTTGTGCATTTTTTCTATTTCTTGCATAGTGTACCATTTAATCGCTATTGAATTTCTTTAACAGAATTGCAACCGTCTAAGCTAGTTATTTACTAGTTGCTTTAAAATTGAGATTGACACCTCCTCCATGCTACCTGCGCACTTTACCACTGGACCACGCGTCAGACAACGACTTAATTTAAGTAATAATTTATTTAGAAAGGAATAATTATAACATTTTAATTTATTATTTAAATACCAATTCCTACTTCCTTTTATTACTTCTAATTTCTAAATTAAAATATATAGTTTTTAGAAAAATAAAATAAATATAATTTTTTTTTAAAATCATTGTATCAAGCTCTAAAAAAAGCATATTACGTCCCATAAAACCTTCTACTTCAATATAATAAATAACCAGTGCAGAAAGTGAACGTTTTCTAGGTTGCTTTTTGTAAAAATTTTATTTACAATTTCTGAGATTAACTAATGACATTTACGTTTCCTTTTATTTATTATTTATCCTACTTTTCTTCGGCATAACTAATAATCTAGTTCATAGTTTACCTGCGCATGAAAATATGATTAAATTTCCAACCTCAATGTGTTTCTTGGAAAGAAAATTAGGAATTGATCACTTTTGTGAGGAATAATTATACTTCGATATTGATTACAGATGCATGACTGGGAGGACATGTCTCAGAAAACGGTTCATCTTTTCAAAATAAAAAAATTTTAAAAATTATGAATAATGCAAATCAATGAGTGGGAGACATTTATTAAAATTAAATTATTCCACTTGCTTTTGTTTAGAGCAATACGTACT